>JAUJYP020000387.1:0-150249 GCA_030674075.2 Linum usitatissimum | reverse complement strand
AAAACAAGACTTGTATGGTATTGTCTAAACTTGATTGTTTCCGCATTTCAATTGGAACTTATTCCATGTTTTCCCCTTAAGTTTATGAGTCTTTTACTAAATATCCTTCGCATTTACTGGTTATGCTCCCCGGAAACTCCTTCGGTTTCCTCGTCTACCATGCTCGTGCCGTACTACACCTCACGACTTATTTCTATCCCTTTTCCCGACTTATTTCCGCCGTTATTGTTTCTTTTCACTTGTTTCTCCTTTCTAAAAAAACGGAACTTATATGGTTTTGTCTAAACATGGTTATTTCCGCATTTTAATTTGAACTCGTTCCAAGTATTTCCATTAACCGTATTGAGTCTTTCACTAAATTTACTTCGCATTTACTTTTTCTTTTCCGTTGCCCGGAAACTCCTTCTAGTCTCTGTTTCTAACATGATCGTGGCCTACCGCATATTACCACTTATTTCTCCCCTTTTCTCGCTTATTTCCACCCTTATTATTGCTTTTTCCCTTTTTCTCCTTTCTAAAAACGAGACTTGTATGGTTTTGTCTAAACTTAGTTAATACCGCATTTCAATTTCAACTCTTTCAAGTTTTTCCCTTAAACCGTAAGTTTCTTTCACTAAATTTACTTCGCATTTACTTTTGATTTTGCTGCCCCGAAACTCCTTCCGGTTCCTGTCAGCTATGCTCGTGGCCAACCGCATATTACCACTTATTCGCCCTTTTTCGCTTTCGACCTATTTCCGCCCCTTATTATTGCTTTTCCCTTATTTCTCCTTTCTAAAACAAGACTTGTATTGTATTGTCTAAACTTGATTGTTTCCACATTTCAATTGGAACTTATTCCATGTTTTCCCCTTAATGTTTATGAGTCATTCTTTAAATATCCTTCCCATTTACTTCTGGTTATGCTCCTTGTGAAACTCTTTCGCTTTCTCGTCTACCATGCTCGTGCCCTACTACACCTCACGACTTATTTCTATCCTTTTCCTGACTTATTTCCGCCGTTATTGTTGCTCTTCCCTTGTTTCTCCTTTCTAAAAACGAAACTTATATGGTTTTGTCTAAACATGGTTATTTCCGCATTTCAATTTGAACTCGTTCCAAGTATTTCCATTAAACCGTACGAGTCTTTCACTAAATTTACTTCGCATTTACTTTTTCTTCGTCGTCCGGAAACTCCTTCTAGTTCTTGTCTAACATGCTCGTGGCCTACCGCATATTACCACTTATTTCTGCCCTTTTTCTGGCTTATTTCTGCCCTTATTATTGCTTTTCCCTTCTTTCTCCTTTCTAAAAACGAAACTTATATGGTTTTGTCTAAACATGGTTATTTCCACATTTCAATTTGAACTCGTTCCAAGTATTTCCATTAAACTGTACGAGTCTTTCACTAAATTTACTTCGCATTTACTTTTGCTTTTGGCCGCAGGAAACTCCTTCGGTTCTCGTGTACCATGGTCGTGGTCTACTACATATTACTTCACTTTATTTCCTCCTTTTTCCCCGACTTATTTTCAGCCTTATTATTGCTTTTCCCTTATTTTTCCTTTTTGAAAATAAGACTTGTATGGTATTCTCTAAACTTGATTGTTTCCGTATTTCAATTGGAACTTATTCCATATTTTCCCCTTAAGTTTATGAGTCTTTTTTTACTAAATATCCTTCGCATTTACTTCCGGTTATGCTCCTCGGAAACTCCTTCGGTTTCTGTCTACCATGCTCGTGCCCGACTACACCTCACGACTTATTTCTATCCTTTTCCCGACTTATTTCCGCCGTTATTGTTTCTTTTCCCTTGTTTCTCCTTTTAAAAAACGAAACTTATATGGTTTTGTCTAAACATGGTTATTTCCGCATTTAAATTTGAACTCGTTCAGGGTATTTCCATTAAACTATACGAGTCTTTCACTAAATTTACTTCGCATTTACTTTTTGTTCGCTGCACTGGAAACTCCTTCCAGTTCATGTTCTAACATGCTCGTGGCCTCACTTGCATATTACCACTTATTTTGCCACTTTTCTGGCTTATTTCCGCCCTTATTATTGCTTTTCCTTTATTTCTCCTTTCTAAAAACAAGACATGTATGGTATTGTCTAAACTTGATTGTTTCCGCATTTCAATTGGAACTTATTCCATGTTTTCCCCTTAAGTTTATGAGTCTTTTACTAAATATCTTTCGCATTTACTTCTGGTTATGCTCCCCGGAAACTCCTTCGGTTTCGTCTACCATGCTCGTGCCGTACTACACCTCACGACTTATTTCTATCCTTTTCCTGACTTATTTCCGCCGTTATTGTTTCTTTTCACTTGTTTCTCCTTTCTAAAAACGAAACTTATATGGTTTTGTCTAAACATGGTTATTTCCGCATTTTAATTTGAACTCGTTCCAAGAATTTCCATTAAGCTATCCGAGTCTTTCACTAAATTTACTTCGCATTTACTTTTGCTTTTCTTTTCAAACTCCCTTCGAGTTCTGTCTACCATGCTCGTGACTTTTGCATATTACCACTTATTTCTGCCCTTTTTCGCTTATTTCCGCCCTTATTATTGCTTTTTCCCTTATTTCTCCTTTCTAAAAACAAGACTTGTATGGTATTGTCTAAACTTGATTGTTTCCACATTTCAATTGGAACTTATTCCATGTTTTTCCCTTATGTTTATGAGTCATTCTTTAAATATCCTTCCCATTTACTTCTGGTTATGCTCCTTGGAAACTCTTTCGGTTTCACGTCTACCATGCTCGTGCCCTACTACACCTCACGACTTATTTCTATCCTTTTCCTGACTTATTTCCGCCGTTATTGTTGCTTTTCCCTTGTTTCTCCTTTCTAAAAACGAAACTTATATGGTTTTGTCTAAACATGGTTATTTCCACATTTCAATTTGAACTCGTTCCAAGTATTTCCATTAAACCGTACGAGTCTTTCACTAAATTTACTTCGCATTTACTTTTTGTTCTCCGCTCGGAAACTCCTTCTTCAGTTCATGTCTAACATGCTTCGTGGCCTACCGCATATTACCACTTATTTCTCGCCCTTTTCCCGGCTTAGTTCCGCCCTTATTATTGCTTTTCCCTTATTTCTCCTTTCTAAAAACAAGACTTGTATGGTATTGTCTAAACTTGATTGTTTCCGCATTTCAATTGGAACTTATTCCATGTTTTCCCCTTAAGTTTATGAGTCTTTTACTAAATATCCTTCGCATTTACTTCCGGTTATGCTCCTGGAAATTCCTTCGGTTTCCCGTCTACCATGCTCGTTCCGTACAACACCTCACGACTTATTTCTATCCTTTTCCCGACTTATTTCCACCATTATTGTTGCTTTTCCCTTTTTCTCGTTTCTAAAAACGAGACTTGTATGGTTTTGTCTAAACTTGGTTACTGTGCATTTCAATTTCAACTCGTTCAAAGTTTTTAAAAAGAATGCCGTACGAGTCTTTCACTAAATTTACTTCGCATTTACTTTTGCTTTTCTTTGCGGAAACTCCTTCGGTTCCCGTCTACCATGCTCGTGGCCACCGCATATTAGCACTTATTTTTGCCCTTTTCTCGACCTATTTCCGCCCTTATTATTGCTTTTCCCTTATTTCTCCTTTCTAAAAACAAGACTTGTATGGTATTGTCTAAACTTTATTGTTTCCGCATTTCAATTGGAACTTATTCCATGGTTTCCCTTTAAGTTTATGAGTCTTTCTTTAAATATCCTTCCCATTTACTCGGTTATGCTCCTTGGAAACTCCTTCGGTTTCTGTCTACCATGCTCGTGCCCTACTACACCTCACGACTTATTTCTATCCTTTTCCTGACTTATTTCCGCCGTTATTGTTGCTTTTCCCTTGTTTCTCCTTTCTAAAAACGAAACTTATATGGTTTTGTCTAAACATGGTTATTTCCACATTTCAATTTGAACTCGTTCCAAGTATTTCCATTAAACTCGTACGAGTCTTTCACTAAATTTACTTCGCATTTACTTTTTGTTCCTTTTGGAAACTCCTTCTAGTTCATGTCTAACATGCTCGTGGACTAACGCATATTACCACCTATTTCGCTTAGTTCCGCCCCTATTATTGCTTTTCCCTTATTTCTCCTTTCTAAAAACAAGACTTGTATGGTATTGTCTAAACTTGATTGTTTTCCGCATTTCAATTGGAACTTATTCCATGTTTTCCCCTTAAGTTTATGAGTCTTTTACTAAATATCCTTTGCATTTACTTGGTTATGCTCCATAGGAAATTCCTTCGGTTTCTGTCTACCATTGTTCTCGTACAACACCTCACGACTTATTTCTATCCTTTTCCGACTTATTTCCACCCATTATTGTTGCTTTTCCCTTTTTCTCGTTTCTAAAAACGAGACTTGTATGGTTTTGTCTAAACTTGGTTATTACCGCATTTCAATTTCAACTCGTTCAAAGTTTTCCCCTTAAAGCGTACGAGTCTTTCACTAAATTTACTTCGCATTTACTTTTGCTTTTGCTGCCTGGAAACTCCTTCTGGTTCCTGTCTACCATGCTCGTGGCCTACTGCATATTAGCACTTATTTTTGCCCTTTTCTGACCTATTTCCGCCCTTATTATTGCTTTTCCCTTATTTCTCCTTTCTAAAAACAAGACTTGTATGGTATTGTCTAAACTTTATTGTTTCCGCATTTCAATTGGAACTTATTCCATGGTTTCCCTTTAAGTTTATGAGTCTTTCTTTAAATATCCTTCCCATTTACTTCTCGGTTATGCTCCTTGGAAACTCCTTCGGTTTCACATGTCTACCATGCTCGTGCCCTACTACACCTCATGACTTATTTCTATCCTTTTCCTTACTTATTTCCGCCGTTATTGTTGCTTTTCCCTTGTTTCTCCTTTCTAAAAACGAAACTTATATGGTTTTGTCTAAACATGGTTATTTCCACATTTCAATTTGAACTCGTTCCAAGTATTTCCATTAAACTGTACGAGTCTTTCACTAAATTTACTTCGCATTTACTTTTTGTTCTGCTGCCTGGAAACTCCTTCTAGTTCATGTCTAACATGCTCGTGGCCTACTGCATATTACCACCTATTTCTGCCCTTTTTCTGGCTTAGTTCCGCCCTTATTATTGCTTTTCCCTTATTTCTCCTTTCTAAAAACAAGACTTGTATGGTATTGTCTAAACTTGATTGTTTCCGCATTTCAATTGGAACTTATTCCATGTTTTCCCCTTAAGTTTATGAGTCTTTTACTAAATATCCTTCGCATTTACTTCTGGTTATGCTCCATGGAAATTCCTTCGGTTTCTGTCTACCATGCTCGTTCCGTACAACACCTCACGACTTATTTCTATCCTTTTCTCGACTTATTTCCACCATTATTGTTGCTTTTCCCTTTTTCTCGTTTCTAAAAACGAGACTTGTATGGTTTTGTCTAAACTTGGTTATTACCGCATTTCAATTTCAACTCGTTCAAAGTTTTTCCATTAAAGCGTGCGAGTCTTTCACTAAATTTACTTCGCATTTACTTTTGCTTTTCTTTCCTGGAAACTCCTTCGGTTCCCGTCTACCATGCTCGTGGCCTACCGCATATTAGCACTTATTTTTGCCCTTTTCGACCTATTTCCGCCCTTATTATTGCTTTTCCCTTATTTCTCCTTTCTAAAAACAAGACTTGTATGGTATTGTCTAAACTTTATTGTTTCCGCATTTCAATTGGAACTTATTCCATGGTTTCCCTTTAAGTTTATGAGTCTTTCTTTAAATATCCTTCCCATTTACTTGGTTATGCTCCTTGGAAACTCCTTCGGTTTCCTGTCTACCATGCTCGTGCCCTACTACACCTCATGACTTATTTCTATCCTTTTCCTTACTTATTTCCGCCGTTATTGTTGCTTTTCCCTTGTTTCTCCTTTCTAAAAACGAAACTTATATGGTTTTGTCTAAACATGGTTATTTCCACATTTCAATTTGAACTCGTTCCAAGTATTTCCATTAAACCGTACGAGTCTTTCACTAAATTTACTTCGCATTTACTTTTTGTTTCCGCTTTTGGAAACTCCTTCTAGTTCATGTCTAACATGCTCGTGGCCTACTGCATATTACCACCTATTTCTGCCCTTTTTCTGGCTTAGTTCCGCCCTTATTATTGCTTTTCCTTTATTTCTCCTTTCTAAAAACAAGACATGTATGGTATTGTCTAAACTTGATTGTTTCCGCATTTCAATTGGAACTTATTCCATGTTTTCCCCTTAAGTTTATGAGTCTTTTACTAAATATCCTTCGCATTTACTTCTGGTTATGCTCCATGGAAATTCCTTCGGTTTCCTGTCTACCATGCTCGTTCCGTACAACACCTCACGACTTATTTCTATCCTTTTCCTCGACTTATTTCCACCGTTATTGTTTCTTTTCACTTTTTCTCGTTTCTAAAAACGAGACTTGTATGGTTTTGTCTAAACTTGGTTATTACCGCATTTCAATTTCAACTCGTTCAAAGTTTTTCCATTAAAGCGTACGAGTCTTTCACTAAATTTACTTCGCATTTACTTTTGCTTTTTCTTTTTGGAAACTCCTTCTGGTTCCTGTCTACCATGCTCGTGGCCTACTGCATATTAGCACTTATTTTTGCCCTTTTTCGACCTATTTCCGCCCTTATTATTGCTTTTCCCTTATTTCTCCTTTCTAAAAACAAGACTTGTATGGTATTGTCTAAACTTTATTGTTTCCGCATTTCAATTGGAACTTATTCCATGGTTTCCCTTTAAGTTTATGAGTCTTTCTTTAAATATCCTTCCCATTTACTTCTGGTTATGCTCCTTGGAAACTCCTTCGGTTTCCTGTCTACCATGCTCGTGCCCTACTACACCTCACGACTTATTTCTATCCTTTTCCTTACTTATTTCCGCCGTTATTGTTGCTTTTCCCTTGTTTCTCCTTTCTAAAAACGAAACTTATATGGTTTTGTCTAAACATGGTTATTTCCACATTTCAATTTGAACTCGTTCCAAGTATTTCCATTAAACTGTACGAGTCTTTCACTAAATTTACTTCGCATTTACTTTTTGTTCTGCTGCCTGGAAACTCCTTCTAGTTCATGTCTAACATGCTCGTGGCCTACTGCATATTACCACCTATTTCTGCCCTTTTTCTGGCTTAGTTCCGCCCTTATTATTGCTTTTCCCTTATTTCTCCTTTCTAAAAACAAGACTTGTATGGTATTGTCTAAACTTGATTGTTTCCGCATTTCAATTGGAACTTATTCCATGTTTTCCCCTTAAGTTTATGAGTCTTTTACTAAATATCCTTCGCATTTACTTCTGGTTATGCTCCATGGAAATTCCTTCGGTTTCCGTCTACCATGCTCGTTCCGTACAACACCTCACGACTTATTTCTATCCTTTTCCCCGACTTATTTCCACCATTATTGTTGCTTTTCCCTTTTTCTCGTTTCTAAAAACGAGACTTGTATGGTTTTGTCTAAACTTGGTTATTACCGCATTTCAATTTCAACTCGTTCAAAGTTTTTCCCTTAAAATCGTACGAGTCTTTCACTAAATTTACTTCGCATTTACTTTTGCTTTTGCCGCCCGGAAACTCCTTCGGTTCCCGTCTACCATGCTCGTGGCCTACCGCATATTAGCACTTATTTTTGCCCTTTTCTCGACCTATTTCCGCCCTTATTATTGCTTTTCCCTTATTTCTCCTTTCTAAAAACAAGACTTGTATGGTATTGTCTAAACTTTATTGTTTCCGCATTTCAATTGGAACTTATTCCATGGTTTCCCTTTAAGTTTATGAGTCTTTCTTTAAATATCCTTCCCATTTACTTCGGTTATGCTCCTTGGAAACTCCTTCGGTTTCCCCGTCTACCATGCTCGTGCCCTACTACACCTCATGACTTATTTCTATCCTTTTCCTTACTTATTTCCGCCGTTATTGTTGCTTTTCCCTTGTTTCTCCTTTCTAAAAACGAAACTTATATGGTTTTGTCTAAACATGGTTATTTCCACATTTCAATTTGAACTCGTTCCAAGTATTTCCATTAAACTCGTACGAGTCTTTCACTAAATTTACTTCGCATTTACTTTTTGTTCTCGCCGCCCGGAAACTCCTTCTAGTTCATGTCTAACATGCTCGTGGCCTACCGCATATTACCACCTATTTCTGCCCTTTTTCTGGCTTAGTTCCGCCCTTATTATTGCTTTTCCCTTATTTCTCCTTTCTAAAAACAAGACTTGTATGGTATTGTCTAAACTTGATTGTTTCCGCATTTCAATTGGAACTTATTCCATGTTTTCCCCTTAAGTTTATGAGTCTTTTACTAAATATCCTTCGCATTTACTTCGTTATGCTCCATGGAAATTCCTTCGGTTTCCTGTCTACCATGCTCGTTCCGTACAACACCTCACGACTTATTTCTATCCTTTTCCCCGACTTATTTCCACCATTATTGTTGCTTTTCCCTTTTTCTCGTTTCTAAAAACGAGACTTGTATGGTTTTGTCTAAACTTGGTTATTACCGCATTTCAATTTCAACTCGTTCAAAGTTTTTCCCTAAAACCGTACGAGTCTTTCACTAAATTTACTTCGCATTTACTTTTGCTTTTGCTTTGCCGGAAACTCCTTCCGGTTCCCGTCTACCATGCTCGTGGCCTACTGCATATTAGCACTTATTTTTGCCCTTTTCTGACCTATTTCCGCCCTTATTATTGCTTTTCCCTTATTTCTCCTTTCTAAAAACAAGACTTGTATGGTATTGTCTAAACTTTATTGTTTCCGCATTTCAATTGGAACTTATTCCATGGTTTCCCTTTAAGTTTATGAGTCTTTCTTTAAATATCCTTCCCATTTACTTCTGGTTATGCTCCTTGGAAACTCCTTCGGTTTCCTGTCTACCATGCTCGTGCCCTACTACACCTCATGACTTATTTCTATCCTTTTCCTTACTTATTTCCGCCGTTATTGTTGCTTTTCCCTTGTTTCTCCTTTCTAAAAACGAAACTTATATGGTTTTGTCTAAACATGGTTATTTCCACATTTCAATTTGAACTCGTTCCAAGTATTTCCATTAAACTCGTACGAGTCTTTCACTAAATTTACTTCGCATTTACTTTTTGTTCGCTGCTCGGAAACTCCTTCTAGTTCATGTCTAACATGCTCGTGGCCTACCGCATATTACCACCTATTTCTCGCCCTTTTTCTGGCTTAGTTCCGCCCTTATTATTGCTTTTCCCTTATTTCTCCTTTCTAAAAACAAGACTTGTATGGTATTGTCTAAACTTGATTGTTTCCGCATTTCAATTGGAACTTATTCCATGTTTTCCCCTTAAGTTTATGAGTCTTTTACTAAATATCCTTCGCATTTACTTCTGGTTATGCTCCATGGAAATTCCTTCGGTTCTACCATGCTCGTTCCGTACAACACCTCACGACTTATTTCTATCCTTTTCCTGACTTATTTCCACCATTATTGTTGCTTTTCCCTTTTTCTCGTTTCTAAAAACAAGACTTGTATGGTTTTGTCTAAACTTGGTTATTACCGCATTTCAATTTCAACTCGTTCAAAGTTTTTCCCTAAAACTCGTACGAGTCTTTCACTAAATTTACTTCGCATTTACTTTTGCTTTTGCTTCTGGAAACTCCTTCGGTTCCCGTCTACCATGCTCGTGGCCTACCGCATATTAGCACTTATTTTTGCCCTTTTTCTGACCTATTTCCGCCCTTATTATTGCTTTTCCCTTATTTCTCCTTTCTAAAAACAAGACTTGTATGGTATTGTCTAAACTTTATTGTTTCCGCATTTCAATTGGAACTTATTCCATGGTTTCCCTTTAAGTTTATGAGTCTTTCTTTAAATATCCTTCCCATTTACTTGGTTATGCTCCTTGGAAACTCCTTCGGTTTCTGTCTACCATGCTCGTGCCCTACTACACCTCATGACTTATTTCTATCCTTTTCCCTTACTTATTTCCGCCGTTATTGTTGCTTTTCCCTTGTTTCTCCTTTCTAAAAACGAAACTTATATGGTTTTGTCTAAACATGGTTATTTCCACATTTCAATTTGAACTCGTTCCAAGTATTTCCATTAAACTCGTACGAGTCTTTCACTAAATTTACTTCGCATTTACTTTTTGTTCTCGTCGCTCGGAAACTCCTTCTAGTTCATGTCTAACATGCTCGTGGCCTACCGCATATTACCACCTATTTCTCGCCCTTTTTCTGGCTTAGTTCCGCCCTTATTATTGCTTTTCCCTTATTTCTCCTTTCTAAAAACAAGACTTGTATGGTATTGTCTAAACTTGATTGTTTCCGCATTTCAATTGGAACTTATTCCATGTTTTCCCCTTAAGTTTATGAGTCTTTTACTAAATATCCTTCGCATTTACTTCTGGTTATGCTCCATGGAAATTCCTTCGGTTTCCTGTCTACCATGCTCGTTCCGTACAACACCTCACGACTTATTTCTATCCTTTTCCTGACTTATTTCCACCATTATTGTTGCTTTTCCCTTTTTCTCGTTTCTAAAAACGAGACTTGTATGGTTTTGTCTAAACTTGGTTATTACCGCATTTCAATTTCATCTCGTTCAAAGTTTTTCCCTAAAACTGTAGGAGTCTTTCACTAAATTTACTTCGCATTTACTTTTGCTTTTGCTTTCCGGAAACTCCTTCGGTTCCCGTCGACCATGCTCGTGGCCTACCGCATATTAGCACTTATTTTTGCCCTTTTTCGACCTATTTCCGCCCTTATTATTGCTTTTCCCTTATTTCTCCTTTCTAAAAACAAGACTTGTATGGTATTGTCTAAACTTTATTGTTTCCACATTTCAATTGGAACTTATTCCATGTTTTTCCTTTAAGTTTATGAGTCATTCTTTAAATATCCTTCCCATTTACTTGGTTATGCTCCTTGGAAACTCTTTCGGTTTCACTCGTCTACCATGCTCGTGCCCTACTACACCTCACGACTTATTTCTATCCTTTTCCTTACTTATTTCCGCCGTTATTGTTGCTTTTCCCTTGTTTCTCCTTTCTAAAAACGAAACTTATATGGTTTTGTCTAAACATGGTTATTTCCGCATTTCAATTTGAACTCGTTCCAAGTATTTCCATTAAACTCGTACGAGTCTTTCACTAAATTTACTTCGCATTTACTTTTTGTTCTCGCTCGCCCGGAAACTCCTTCTAGTTCATGTCTAACATGCTCGTGGCCTACCGCATATTACCACCTATTTCTCGCCCTTTTTCTGGCTTAGTTCCGCCCTTATTATTGCTTTTCCCTTATTTCTCCTTTCTAAAAACAAGACTTGTATGGTATTGTCTAAACTTGATTGTTTCCGCATTTCAATTGGAACTTATTCCATGTTTTCCCCTTAAGTTTATGAGTCTTTTACTAAATATCCTTCGCATTTACTTCTGGTTATGCTCCATGGAAATTCCTTCGGTTTCCTGTCTACCATGCTCGTTCCGTACAACACCTCACGACTTATTTCTATCCTTTTCCTGACTTATTTCCACCATTATTGTTGCTTTTCCCTTTTTCTCGTTTCTAAAAACGAGACTTGTATGGTTTTGTCTAAACTTGGTTATTACCGCATTTCAATTTCAACTCGTTCAAAGTTTTTCCCTAAAACTGTACGAGTCTTTCACTAAATTTACTTCGCATTTACTTTTGCTTTTGCTGCCTGGAAACTCCTTCTGGTTCCTGTCTACCATGCTCGTGGCCTACTGCATATTAGCACTTATTTTTGCCCTTTTTCTGACCTATTTCCGCCCTTATTATTGCTTTTCCCTTATTTCTCCTTTCTAAAAACAAGACTTGTATGGTATTGTCTAAACTTGATTGTTTCCACATTTCAATTGGAACTTATTCCATGTTTTTCCCTTATGTTTATGAGTCATTCTTTAAATATCCTTCCCATTTACTTCTGGTTATGCTCCTTGGAAACTCTTTCGGTTTCCTGTCTACCATGCTCGTGCCCTACTACACCTCACGACTTATTTCTATCCTTTTCCTGACTTATTTCCGCCGTTATTGTTGCTTTTCCCTTGTTTCTCCTTTCCAAAAACGAAACTTATATGGTTTTGTCTAAACATGGTTATTTCCGCATTTCAATTTGAACTCGTTCCATGTATTTCCATTAAACTGTACGAGTCTTTCACTAAATTTACTTCGCATTTACTTTTTGTTCTCCTCGCTTCGGAAACTCCTTCTAGTTCATGTCTAACATGCTCGTGGCCTACCGCATATTACCACCTATTTCTCGCCCTTTTCTGGCTTAGTTCCGCCCTTATTATTGCTTTTCCCTTATTTCTCCTTTCTAAAAACAAGACTTGTATGGTATTGTCTAAACTTGATTGTTTCCGCATTTCAATTGGAACTTATTCCATGTTTTCCCCTTAAGTTTATGAGTCTTTTACTAAATATCCTTCGCATTTACTTCTGGTTATGCTCCCTGGAAACTCCTTCGGTTTCCGTCTACCATTCTCGTTCCGTACAACACCTCACGACTTATTTCTATCCTTTTCCTGACTTATTTCCACCATTATTGTTGCTTTTCCCTTTTTCTCGTTTCTAAAAACGAGACTTGTATGGTTTTGTCTAAACTTGGTTATTACCGCATTTCAATTTCAACTCGTTCAAAGTTTTTCCCTAAAACCGTACGAGTCTTTCACTAAATTTACTTCGCATTTACTTTTGCTTTTCTTTCGGAAACTCCTTCGGTTCCCGTCTACCATGCTCGTGGCCTACTGCATATTAGCACTTATTTTTGCCCTTTTCTGACCTATTTCCGCCCTTATTATTGCTTTTCCCTTATTTCTCCTTTCTAAAAACAAGACTTGTATGGTATTGTCTAAACTTTATTGTTTCCGCATTTCAATTGGAACTTATTCCAAGGTTTCCCTTTAAGTTTATGAGTCTTTCTTTAAATATCCTTCCCATTTACTTCTGGTTATGCTCCTTGGAAACTCCTTCGGTTTCCTGTCTACCATGCTCGTGCCCTACTACACCTCACGACTTATTTCTATCCTTTTCCTGACTTATTTCCGCCGTTATTGTTGCTTTTCCCTTGTTTCTCCTTTCTAAAAACGAAACGTATATGGTTTTGTCTAAACATGGTTATTTCCGCATTTCAATTTGAACTCGTTCCAAGTATTTCCATTAAACTGTACGAGTCTTTCATTAAATTTACTTCGCATTTACTTTTTGTTCTGCTGCCTGGAAACTCTTTCTAGTTCATGTATAACATGCTCGTGGCCTACCGCATATTACCACTTATTTCTCGCCCTTTTTCGGCTTATTTCCGCCCTTATTATTGCTTTTCCCTTATTTCTCCTTTCTAAAAACAAGACTTGTATGGTATTGTCTAAACTTGATTGTTTCCGCATTTCAATTGGAACTTATTCCATGTTTTCCCCTTAAGTTTATGAGTCTTTTACTAAATATCCTTCGCATTTACTTCTGGTTATGCTCCATGGAAATTCCTTCGGTTCTACCATGCTCGTTCCGTACAACACCTCACGACTTATTTCTATCCTTTTCCTGACTTATTTCCACCATTATTGTTGCTTTTCCCTTTTTCTCGTTTCTAAAAACGAGACTTGTATGGTTTTGTCTAAACTTGGTTATTACCGCATTTCAATTTCAACTCGTTCAAAGTTTTTCCCTAAAAGCTCGTACGAGTCTTTCACTAAATTTACTTCGCATTTACTTTTGCTTTTGCTTTGCGGAAACTCCTTCGGTTCCCGTCTACCATGCTCGTGGCCAACTGCATATTAGCACTTATTTCTGCCCTTTTTCTGACCTATTTCCGCCCTTATTATTGCTTTTCCCTTATTTCTCCTTTCTAAAAACAAGACTTGTATGGTATTGTCTAAACTTGATTGTTTCCACATTTCAATTGGAACTTATTCCATGTTTTTCCCTTATGTTTATGAGTCATTCTTTAAATATCCTTCCCATTTACTTCTGGTTATGCTCCTTGGAAACTCTTTCGGTTTCCTCGTCTACCATGCTCGTGCCCTACTACACCTCACGACTTATTTCTATCCTTTTCCTGACTTATTTCCGCCGTTATTGTTGCTTTTCCCTTGTTTCTCCTTTCTAAAAACGAAACTTATATGGTTTTGTCTAAACATGGTTATTTCCGCATTTCAATTTGAACTCGTACCATGTATTTCCATTAAACTGTACGAGTCTTTCACTAAATTTACTTCGCATTTACTTTTTGTTCTGCTGCCTGGAAACTCCTTCTAGTTCATGTCTAACATGCTCGTGGCCTACTGCATATTACCACCTATTTCTGCCCTTTTTCTGGCTTAGTTCCGCCCTTATTATTGCTTTTCCCTTATTTCTCCTTTCTAAAAAGAAGACTTGTATGGTATTGTCTAAACTTGATTGTTTCCGCATTTCAATTGGAACTTATTCCATGTTTTCCCCTTAAGTTTATGAGTCTTTTACTAAATATCCTTCGCATTTACTTCTGGTTATGCTCCCTGGAAACTCCTTCGGTTTCCTGTCTACCATTCTCGTTCCGTACAACACCTCACGACTTATTTCTATCCTTTTCCTGACTTATTTCCACCATTATTGTTGCTTTTCCCTTTTTCTCGTTTCTAAAAACGAGACTTGTATGGTTTTGTCTAAACTTGGTTATTACCGCATTTCAATTTCAACTCGTTCAAAGTTTTTCCCTAAAAGCCGTACGAGTCTTTCACTAAATTTACTTTGCATTTACTTTTGCTTTTTCTTTTCGGAAACTCCTTCGGTTCCCGTCTACCATGCTCGTGGCCTACTTGCATATTAGCACTTATTTTTGCCCTTTTTTCGGCTTATTTCCACCCTTATTATTGCTTTTCCCATCTTTCTCCTTTCTAAAAACGAGACTTGTATGGTTTTGTCTAAACTTGGTTAATACCGCATTTCAATTTCAACTCGTTCAAAGTTTTTCCCTTAAACTGTACGAGTCTTTCACTAAATTTACTTTGCATTTACTTTTTCTTCTGCTGCCTGGAAACTCCTTCTAGTTCCTGTCTAACATGATCGTGGCCTACTGCATATTACCACTTATTTCTGCCCTTTTTCTGGCTTATTTCCACCCTTATTATTGCTTTTCCCATCTTTCTCCTTTCTAAAAACGAGACTTGTATGGTTTTGTCTAAACTTGGTTAATACCGCATTTCAATTTCAACTCGTTCAAAGTTTTTCCCTTAAACTGTACGAGTCTTTCACTAAATTTACTTCGCATTTACTTTTGCTTTTGCTTTCCGGAAACTCCTTCGGTTCCCGTCTACCATGCTCGTGGCCAACCGCATATTAGCACTTATTTCTGCCCTTTTTCTGACCTATTTCCGCCCTTATTATTGCTTTTCCCTTATTTCTCCTTTCTAAAAACAAGACTTGTATGGTATTGTCTAAACTTGATTGTTTCCACATTTCAATTGGAACTTATTCCATGTTTTCCCCTTATGTTTATGACTCATTCTTTAAATATCCTTCCCATTTACTTCTGGTTATGCTCCTTGGAAACTCTTTCGGTTTCCCGTCTACCATGCTCGTGCCCTACTACACCTCATGACTTATTTCTATCCTTTTCCTTACTTATTTCCGCCGTTATTGTTGCTTTTCCCTTGTTTCTCCTTTCTAAAAACGAAACTTATATGGTTTTGTCTAAACATGGTTATTTCCACATTTCAATTTGAACTCGTTCCAAGTATTTCCATTAAACCGTACGAGTCTTTCACTAAATTTACTTCGCATTTACTTTTTGTTCTCGCCGCCCGGAAACTCCTTCTAGTTCATGTCTAACATGCTCGTGGCCTACCGCATATTACCACTTATTTCTCGCCCTTTTTCCGGCTTATTTCCGCCCTTATTATTGCTTTTCCTTTATTTCTCCTTTCTAAAAACAAGACATGTATGGTATTGTCTAAACTTGATTGTTTCCGCATTTCAATTGGAACTTATTCCATGTTTTCCCCTTAAGTTTATGAGTCTTTTACTAAATATCCTTCGCATTTACCTGGTTATGATCCCTGGAAACTCCTTCGGTTTCCTGTCTACCATGCTCGTGCCGTACTACACCTCACGACTTATTTCTATCCTTTTCCTGACTTATTTCCGCCGTTATTGTTTCTTTTCCCTTGTTTCTCCTTTCTAAAAACGAAACTTATATGGTTTTGTCTAAACATGGTTATTTCCGCATTTCAATTTGAACTCGTTCCAAGTATTTCCATTAAACCGTACGAGTCTTTCACTAAATTTACTTCGCATTTACTTTTTGTTCTGCCGCTCGGAAACTCCTTCTAGTTCATGTCTAACATGCTCGTGGCCTACCGCATATTACCACCTATTTCCGCCCCTTTTTCGCTTAGTTCCGCCCTTATTATTGCTTTTCCCTTATTTCTCCTTTCTAAAAAGAAGACTTGTATGGTATTGTCTAAACTTGATTGTTTCCGCATTTCAATTGGAACTTATTCCATGTTTTCCCCTTAAGTTTATGAGTCTTTTACTAAATATCCTTCGCATTTACTTCGGTTATGCTCCCCGGAAACTCCTTCGGTTTCCTGTCTACCATTCTCGTTCCGTACAACACCTCACGACTTATTTCTATCCTTTTCCTGACTTATTTCCACCATTATTGTTGCTTTTCCCTTTTTCTCGTTTCTAAAAACGAGACTTGTATGGTTTTGTCTAAACTTGGTTATTACCGCATTTCAATTTCAACTCGTTCAAAGTTTTTCCCTAAAACTCGTACGAGTCTTTCACTAAATTTACTTCGCATTTACTTTTGCTTTTGCTGCCTGGAAACTCCTTCTGGTTCCTGTCTACCATGCTCGTGGCCTACTGCATATTAGCACTTATTTTTGCCCTTTTTCTGGCTTATTTCCACCCTTATTATTGCTTTTCCCATCTTTCTCCTTTCTAAAAACGAGACTTGTATGGTTTTGTCTAAACTTGGTTAATACCGCATTTCAATTTCAACTCGTTCAAAGTTTTTCCCTAAAACTGTACGAGTCTTTCACTAAATTTACTTTGCATTTACTTTTTCTTCTGCTGCCTGGAAACTCCTTCTAGTTCCTGTCTAACATGATCGTGGCCTACTGCATATTACCACTTATTTCTGCCCTTTTTCGGCTTATTTCCACCCTTATTATTGCTTTTCCCATCTTTCTCCTTTCTAAAAACGAGACTTGTATGGTTTTGTCTAAACTTGGTTAATACCGCATTTCAATTTCAACTCGTTCAAAGTTTTTCCCTTAAACTGTACGAGTCTTTCACTAAATTTACTTCGCATTTACTTTTGCTTTTGCTGCCTGGAAACTCCATCTAGTTCCTGTCTAACATGATCGTGGCCTACTGCATATTACCACTTATTTCTGCCCTTTTTCTGGCTTATTTCCACCCTTATTATTGATTTTCCCTTCATTCTCCTTTCTAAAAACGAGACTTGTATGGTTTTGTCTAAACTTGGTTATTACCGCATTTCAATTTCAACTCGTTCAAAGTTTTTCCCTTAAACTGTACGAGTCTTTAACTAAATTTACTTCGCATTTTCTTTTGCTTTTGCTGCGTGGAAACTCCTTCTGGTTCCTGTCTACCATGCTCGTGGCCTACTGCATATTAGCACTTATTTTTGCCCTTTTTCTGACCTATTTCCGCCCTTATTATTACTTTTCCCTTATTTCTCCTTTCTAAAAACAAGACTTGTATGGTATTGTCTAAACTTGATTGTTTCCGCATTTCAATTGGAACTTATTCCATGTTTTCCCCTTATGTTTATGAGTCTTTTACTAAATATCCTTCGCATTTACTTCTGGTTATGCTCCCTGGAAACTCCTTCGGTTTCTTGTCTACCATGCTCGTGCCGTACTACACCTCACGACTTATTTCTATCCTTTTCCTAACTTATTTCCGCCGTTATTGTTGCTTTTCCCTTGTTTCTCCTTTCTAAAAACGAAACTTATATGGTTTTGTCTAAACATGGTTATTTGCGCATTTCAATTTGAACTCGTTCCAAGTATTTCCATTAAACTGTACGAGTCTTTCACTAAATTTACTTCGTATTTACTTTTTGTTCTGCTGCCTGGAAACTCCATCTAGTTCATGTCTAACATGCTCGTGGCCTACTGCATATTACCACTTATTTCTGCCCTTTTTCTGGCTTATTTCCGCCCTTATTATTGCTTTTCCCTTATTTCTCCTTTCTAAAAACAAGACATGTATGGTATTGTCTAAACTTGATTGTTTCCGCATTTCAATTGGAACTTATTCCATGTTTTCACCTTAAGTTTATGAGTCTTTTACTAAATATCATTCGCATTTACTTGTTTATGCTCCTGGAAACTCCTTCGGTTTCCCGTCTACCATGCTCGTGCCGTACTACACCTCACGACTTATTTCTATCCTTTTCCTTACTTATTTCCGCCGTTATTGTTGCTTTTCCCTTGTTTCTCCTTTCTAAAAACGAAACTTATATGGTTTTGTCTAAACATGGTTATTTCCGCATTTTAATTTGAACTCGTTCCAAGTATTTCCATTAAATCGTACGAGTCATTCACTAAATGTACTTCGCATTTACTTTTCTTCTTCGCCGCCCGGAAACTCCTTCCGGTTCTCGTCTAACATGCTCGTGGCCTACTGCATATTACCACTTATTTCTGCCCTTTTTCTGGCTTATTTGTACCCTTATTATTGCTTTTCCCTTCTTTCTCCTTTCTAAAAACGAGACTTGTATGGTTTTGTCTAAACTTGGTTATTACCGCATTTCAATTTCAACTCGTTCAAAGTTTTTCCCTTAAGTTTACGAGTCTTTCACTAAATTTACTTTGCATTTACTTTTTCTTCTCGCCTCCGGAAACTCCTTCTAGTTCCTGTCTAACATGATCGTGGCCTACCGCATATTACCACTTATTTCCTCCCCTTTTTCCGCTTATTTCCACCCTTATTATTGCTTTTCCCATCTTTCTCCTTTCTAAAAACGAGACTTGTATGGTTTTGTCTAAACTTGGTTAATACCGCATTTCAATTTCAACTCGTTCAAAGTTTTTCCCTTAAACTGTACGAGTCTTTCACTAAATTTACTTCGCATTTACTTTTGCTTTTCTTTCCGGAAACTCCTTCGGTTCCCGTCTACCATGCTCGTGGCCAACTGCATATTAGCACTTATTTCCTCGCCCTTTTTCTGACCTATTTCCGCCCTTATTATTGCTTTTCCCTTATTTCTCCTTTCTAAAAACAAGACTTGTATGGTATTGTCTAAACTTGATTGTTTCCACATTTCAATTGGAACTTATTCCATGTTTTCCCCTTATGTTTATGACTCATTCTTTAAATATCCTTCCCATTTACTTCTGGTTATGCTCCTTGGAAACTCTTTCGGTTTCCTGTCTACCATGCTCGTGCCCTACTACACCTCATGACTTATTTCTATCCTTTTCCTTACTTATTTCCGCCGTTATTGTTGCTTTTCCCTTGTTTCTCCTTTCTAAAAACGAAACTTATATGGTTTTGTCTAAACATGGTTATTTCCACATTTCAATTTGAACTCGTTCCAAGTATTTCCATTAAACTCGTACGAGTCTTTCACTAAATTTACTTCGCATTTACTTTTTGTTCTCCCTGGAAACTCCTTCTAGTTCATGTCTAACATGCTCGTGGCCTACTGCATATTACCACTTATTTCTGCCCTTTTTCTGGCTTATTTCCGCCCTTATTATTGCTTTTCCTTTATTTCTCCTTTCTAAAAACAAGACATGTATGGTATTGTCTAAACTTGATTGTTTCCGCATTTCAATTGGAACTTATTCCATGTTTTCCCCTTAAGTTTATGAGTCTTTTACTAAATATCCTTCGCATTTACTTCGGTTATGCTCCCCGGAAACTCCTTCGGTTTCTCGTCTACCATGCTCGTGCCGTACTACACCTCACGACTTATTTCTATCCTTTTCCTGACTTATTTCCGCCGTTATTGTTTCTTTTCACTTGTTTCTCCTTTCTAAAAACGAAACTTATATGGTTTTGTCTAAACATGGTTATTTCCGCATTTTAATTTGAACTCGTTCCAAGAATTTCCATTAAACTGTACGAGTCTTTCACTAAATTTACTTCGCATTTACTTTTTCTTCTCGTCGCCCGGAAACTCCTTCTAGTTCATGTCTAACATGCTCGTGGCCTACTGCATATTACCACTTATTTCTGCCCTTTTTCTGGCTTATTTCCGCCCTTATTATTGCTTTTCCCTTATTTCTCCTTTCTAAAAACAAGACATGTATGGTATTGTCTAAACTTGATTGTTTCCGCATTTCAATTGGAACTTATTCCATGTTTTCCCCTTAAGTTTATGAGTCTTTTACTAAATATCCTTCGCATTTACTTCTGGTTATGCTCCCTGGAAACTCCTTCGGTTTCCTGTCTACCATGCTCGTGCCGTACTACACCTCACGACTTATTTCTATCCTTTTCCTTACTTATTTCCGCCGTTATTGTTGCTTTTCCCTTGTTTCTCCTTTCTAAAAACGAAACTTATATGGTTTTGTCTAAACATGGTTATTTCCGCATTTTAATTTGAACTCGTTCCAAGTATTTCCATTAAACCGTACGAGTCTTTCACTAAATGTACTTCGCATTTACTTTTTCTTCTTTGCCGCTCGGAAACTCCTTCTAGTTCCCGTCTAACATGCTCGTGGCCTACTGCATATTACCACTTCTTTCTGCCCTTTTTCTGGCTTATTTATGCCCTTATTATTGATTTTCCCTTCATTCTCCTTTCTAAAAACGAGACTTGTATGGTTTTGTCTAAACTTGGTTATTACCGCATTTCAATTTCAACTCGTTCAAAGTTTTTCCCTTAAACTGTACGAGTCTTTAACTAAATTTACTTCGCATTTTCTTTTGCTTTTGCTTTGCGTGGAAACTCCTTCGGTTCCCGTCTACCATGCTCGTGGCCTACTGCATATTAGCACTTATTTTTGCCCTTTTTTCGACCTATTTCCGCCCTTATTATTACTTTTCCCTTATTTCTCCTTTCTAAAAACAAGACTTGTATGGTATTGTCTAAACTTGATTGTTTCCGCATTTCAATTGGAACTTATTCCATGTTTTCCCCTTAAGTTTATGAGTCTTTTACTAAATATCCTTCGCATTTACTTTTGGTCATGCTCCTTGGAAACACCTTCGGTTTCCTGTCTACCATGCTCGTGCCCTACTACACCTCACGACTTATTTCTATCCTTTTCCTAACTTATTTCCGCCGTTATTGTTGCTTTTCCCTTGTTTCTCCTTTCTAAAAACGAAACTTATATGGTTTTGTCTAAACATGGTTATTTGCGCATTTCAATTTGAACTCGTTCCAAGTATTTCCATTAAACTGTACGAGTCTTTCACTAAATTTACTTCGTATTTACTTTTTGTTCTGCTGCCTGGAAACTCCATCTAGTTCATGTCTAACATGCTCGTGGCCTACTGCATATTACCACTTATTTCTGCCCTTTTTCTGGCTTATTTCCGCCCTTATTATTGCTTTTCCCTTATTTCTCCTTTCTAAAAACAAGACATGTATGGTATTGTCTAAACTTGATTGTTTCCGCATTTCAATTGGAACTTATTCCATGTTTTCCCCTTAAGTTTATGAGTCTTTTACTAAATATCCTTCGCATTTACTTCTGTTATGCTCCTCCGGAAACTCCTTCGGTTTCCTCGTCTACCATGCTCGTGCCGTACTACACCTCACGACTTATTTCTATCCTTTTCCTTACTTATTTCCGCCGTTATTGTTGCTTTTCC
This sequence comes from Linum usitatissimum, assembly GCA_030674075.2. Taxonomy (NCBI): domain Eukaryota; kingdom Viridiplantae; phylum Streptophyta; class Magnoliopsida; order Malpighiales; family Linaceae; genus Linum; species Linum usitatissimum. The sequence goes on along the minus strand of JAUJYP020000387.1, from coordinate 128,502 downwards.
CTTGTTTCTCCTTTCTAAAAACGAAACTTATATGGTTTTGTCTAAACATGGTTATTTCCGCATTTCAATTTCAACTCGTTCCAAGTATTTCCATTAAACTGTACGAGTCTTTCACTAAATTTACTTCGTATTTACTTTTTGTTCTGCTGCCTGGAAACTCCATCTAGTTCATGTCTAACATGCTCGTGGCCTACTGCATATTACCACTTATTTCTCGCCCTTTTTCGGCTTATTTCCGCCCTTATTATTGCTTTTCCCTTATTTCTCCTTTCTAAAAACAAGACATGTATGGTATTGTCTAAACTTGATTGTTTCCGCATTTCAATTGGAACTTATTCCATGTTTTCCCCTTAAGTTTATGAGTCTTTTACTAAATATCCTTCGCATTTACTTCTGGTTATGCTCCCTGGAAACTCCTTCGGTTTCCTCGTCTACCATGCTCGTGCCGTACTACACCTCACGACTTATTTCTATCCTTTTCCTTACTTATTTCCGCCGTTATTGTTGCTTTTCCCTTGTTTCTCCTTTCTAAAAACGAAACTTATATGGTTTTGTCTAAACATGGTTATTTCCGCATTTCAATTTGAACTCGTTCCAAGTATTTCCATTAAACTGTACGAGTCTTTCACTAAATTTACTTCGTATTTACTTTTTGTTTCTCTCTCTCGCCTCGGAAACTCCATCTAGTTCATGTCTAACATGCTCGTGGCCTACCGCATATTACCACTTATTTCTCGCCTTTTTTCCGGCTTATTTCCGCCCTTATTATTGCTTTTCCCTTATTTCTCCTTTCTAAAAACAAGACATGTATGGTATTGTCTAAACTTGATTGTTTCCGCATTTCAATTGGAACTTATTCCATGTTTTCCCCTTAAGTTTATGAGTCTTTTACTAAATATCATTCGCATTTACTTCTGGTTATGCTCCCTGGAAACTCCTTCGGTTTCCTGTCTACCATGCTCGTGCCGTACTACACCTCACGACTTATTTCTATCCTTTTCCTTACTTATTTCCGCCGTTATTGTTGCTTTTCCCTTGTTTCTCCTTTCTAAAAACGAAACTTATATGGTTTTGTCTAAACATGGTTATTTCCGCATTTTAATTTGAACTCGTTCCAAGTATTTCCATTAAACTGTACGAGTCATTCACTAAATGTACTTCGCATTTACTTTTTCTTCTGCTGCCTGGAAACTCCTTCCAGTTCCTGTCTAACATGCTCGTGGCCTACTGCATATTACCACTTATTTCTGCCCTTTTTCTGGCTTATTTCTGCCCTTATTATTGCTTTTCCCTTCTTTCTCCTTTCTAAAAACGAGACTTGTATGGTTTTGTCTAAACTTGGTTATTACCGCATTTCAATTTCAACTCGTTCAAAGTTTTTCCCTTAAACCGTACGAGTCTTTCACTAAATTTACTTCGCATTTACTTTTGCTTTTGCTGTCCCGGAAACTCCTTCCGGTTCCCGTCTACCATGCTCGTGGCCAACTACATATTAGCACTTATTTCTGCCCTTTTTCTGACCTATTTCCGCCCTTATTATTGCTTTTCCCTTATTTCTCCTTTCTAAAAACAAGACTTGTATGGTATTGTCTAAACTTGATTGTTTCCGCATTTCAATTGGAACTTATTCCATGTTTTCCCCTTATGTTTATGAGTCATTCTTTAAATATCCTTCCCATTTACTTCTGGTTATGCTCCTTGGAAACTCCTTCGGTTTCCTGTCTACCATGCTCGTGCCCTACTACACCTCACGACTTATTTCTATCCTTTTCCCTACTTATTTCCGCCGTTATTGTTGCTTTTCCCTTGTTTCTCCTTTCAAAAAACGAAACTTATATGGTTTTGTCTAAACATGGTTATTTCCGCATTTTAATTTGAACTCGTTCCAAGTATTTCCATTAAACTGTACGAGTCTTTCACTAAATTTACTTCGCATTTACTTTTGCTTTTGCTGCCTGGAAACTCCTTCTGGTTCCTGTCTACCATGCTCGTGGCCTACTGCATATTACCACTTATTTCTGCCCTTTTTCTGCTTATTTCCGCCCTTATTATTGCTTTTCCCATCTTTCTCCTTTCTAAAAACGAGACTTGTATGGTTTTGTCTAAACTTGGTTATTACCGCATTTCAATTTCAACTCGTTCAAAGTTTTTCCCTTAAACTGTACGAGTCTTTCACTAAATTTACTTCGCATTTACTTTTGCTTTTGCTGCATGGAAACTCCTTCTGGTTCCTGTCTACCATGCTCGTGGCCTACTGCATATTAGCACTTATTTCCTCCCTTTTTCTGACCTATTTCCGCCCTTATTATTGCTTTTCCCTTATTTCTCCTTTCTAAAAACAAGACTTGTATGGTATTGTCTAAACTTGATTGTTTCCGCATTTCAATTGGAACTTATTCCATGTTTTCCCCTTATGTTTATGAGTCATTCTTTAAATATCCTTCCCATTTACTTCTGGTTATGGTCCTTGGAAACTCCTTCGGTTTCCTGTCTACCATGCTCGTGCCCTACTACACCTCACGACTTATTTCTATCCTTTTCCTGACTTATTTCCGTCGTTATTGTTGCTTTTCCCTTGTTTCTCCTTTCTAAAAACGAAACTTATATGGTTTTGTCTAAACATGGTTATTTCCGCATTTCAATTTGAACTCGTTCCAAGTATTTCCATTAAACTGTACGAGTCTTTCACTAAATTTACTTCGTATTTACTTTTTGTTCTGCTGCCTGGTAACTCCATCTAGTTCATGTCTAACATGCTCGTGGCCTACCGCATATTACCACTTATTTCTCGCCCTTTTTCTGGCTTATTTCCGCCCTTATTATTGCTTTTCCCTTATTTCTCCTTTCTAAAAACAAGACATGTATGGTATTGTCTAAACTTGATTGTTTCCGCATTTCAATTGGAACTTATTCCATGTTTTCCCCTTAAGTTTATGAGTCTTTTACTAAATATCCTTCGCATTTACTTCGGTTATGCTCCCCGGAAACTCCTTCGGTTTCCCGTCTACCATGCTCGTGCCGTACTACACCTCACGACTTATTTCTATCCTTTTCCTTACTTATTTCCGCCGTTATTGTTGCTTTTCCCTTGTTTCTCCTTTCTAAAAACGAAACTTATATGGTTTTGTCTAAACATGGTTATTTCCGCATTTCAATTTGAACTCGTTCCAAGTATTTCCATTAAACTCGTACGAGTCTTTCACTAAATTTACTTCGTATTTACTTTTTGTTCTCTTTGCCCGGAAACTCCATCTAGTTCATGTCTAACATGCTCGTGGCCTACCGCATATTACCACTTATTTCTCGCCCTTTTTCGGCTTATTTCCGCCCTTATTATTGCTTTTCCCTTATTTCTCCTTTCTAAAAACAAGACATGTATGGTATTGTCTAAACTTGATTGTTTCCGCATTTCAATTGGAACTTATTCCATGTTTTCCCCTTAAGTTTATGAGTCTTTTACTAAATATCCTTCGCATTTACTTCGGTTATGCTCCCCGGAAACTCCTTCGGTTTCTCGTCTACCATGCTCGTGCCGTACTACACCTCACGACTTATTTCTATCCTTTTCCTTACTTATTTCCGCCGTTATTGTTGCTTTTCCCTTGTTTCTCCTTTCTAAAAACGAAACTTATATGGTTTTGTCTAAACATGGTTATTTCCGCATTTTAATTTGAACTCGTTCCAAGTATTTCCATTAAACTCGTACGAGTCATTCACTAAATGTACTTCGCATTTACTTTTTCTTCTCGCTCCGGAAACTCCTTCCAGTTCCCGTCTAACATGCTCGTGGCCTACTGCATATTACCACTTATTTCTCGCCCTTTTTCCGGCTTATTTCCGCCCTTATTATTGCTTTTCCCTTCTTTCTCCTTTCTAAAAACGAGACTTGTATGGTTTTGTCTAAACTTGGTTATTACCGCATTTCAATTTCAACTCGTTCAAAGTTTTTCCCTTAAACCGTACGAGTCTTTCACTAAATTTACTTCGCATTTACTTTTGCTTTTGCTTTGCCCTGGAAACTCCTTCGGTTCCCGTCTACCATGCTCGTGGCCAACTACATATTAGCACTTATTTCGCCCTTTTTCGACCTATTTCCGCCCTTATTATTGCTTTTCCCTTATTTCTCCTTTCTAAAAACAAGACTTGTATGGTATTGTCTAAACTTGATTGTTTCCGCATTTCAATTGGAACTTATTCCATGTTTTCCCCTTATGTTTATGAGTCATTCTTTAAATATCCTTCCCATTTACTTCGGTTATGCTCCTTGGAAACTCCTTCGGTTTCTGTCTACCATGCTCGTGCCCTACTACACCTCACGACTTATTTCTATCCTTTTCCTAACTTATTTCCGCCGTTATTGTTGCTTTTCCCTTGTTTCTCCTTTCTAAAAACGAAACTTATATGGTTTTGTCTAAACATGGTTATTTCCGCATTTTAATTTGAACTCGTTCCAAGTATTTCCATTAAACCGTACGAGTCTTTCACTAAATTTACTTCGCATTTACTTTTTGCTTTTTCTTTCGGAAACTCCTTCTAGTTCATGTCTAACATGCTCGTGGCCTACCGCATATTACCACTTATTTCTCCCCTTTTTCCGGCTTATTTCCGCCCTTATTATTGCTTTTCCCTTCTTTCTCCTTTCTAAAAACGAGACTTGTATGGTTTTGTCTAAACTTGGTTATTACCGCATTTCAATTTCAACTCGTTCAAAGTTTTTCCCTTAAACTGTACGAGTCTTTCACTAAATTTACTTCGCATTTACTTTTGCTTTTGCTGCATGGAAACTCCTTCTGGTTCCTGTCTACCATGCTCGTGGCCAACTTCATATTAGCACTTATTTCTGCCCTTTTTCTGACCTATTTCCGCCCTTATTATTGCTTTTCCCTTATTTCTCCTTTCTAAAAACAAGACTTGTATGGTATTGTCTAAACTTGATTGTTTCCGCATTTCAATTGGAACTTATTCCATGTTTTCCCCTTATGTTTATGAGTCATTCTTTAAATATCCTTCTCATTTACTTGGTTATGCTCCTTGGAAACTCCTTCGGTTTCTCGTCTACCATGCTCGTGCCCTACTACACCTCACGACTTATTTCTATCCTTTTCCTGACTTATTTCCGCCGTTATTGTTGCTTTTCCCTTATTTCTCCTGTCTAAAAAAAAAACTTATATAGTTTTGTCTAAACATGGTATTTCCGCATTTCAATTTGAACTCGATCCAAGTATTTCCATTAAGTCGTACGAGTCTTTCACTAAATTTACTTCGCATTTACTTTTTGTTAGCCGTTTGGAAACTCCCTTCTAGTTCATGTCTAACATGCTCGTGGCCTACTCCACCACTTATTTCTCGCCCTTTTTCCGGCTTATTTCCGCCCTTATTATTGCTTTTCCCTTCTTTCTCCTTTCTAAAAACGAGACTTGTATGGTTTTGTCTAAACTTGGTTATTACCGCATTTCAATTTCAACTCGTTCAAAGTTTTTCCCTTAAAGTGTATACGAGTCTTTCACTAAATTTACTTCGCATTTACTTTTGCTTTTGCTGCCTGGAAACTCCTTCTGGTTCCTGTCTACCATGCTCGTGGCCTACTGCATATTACCACTTATTTCTGCTCTTTTTCTGGCTTATTTCCGCCCTTATTATTGCTTTTCCCATCTTTCTCCTTTCTAAAAACGAGACTTGTATGGTTTTGTCTAAACTTGGTTATTACCGCATTTCAATTTCAACTCGTTCAAAGTTTTTCCCTTAAACTCGTACGAGTCTTTCACTAAATTTACTTCGCATTTACTTTTGCTTTTGCCGCCCGGAAACTCCTTCGGTTCCCGTCTACCATGCTCGTGGCCAACTACATATTAGCACTTATTTCCTCGCCCTTTTTCTGACCTATTTCCGCCCTTATTATTGCTTTTCCCTTATTTCTCCTTTCTAAAAACAAGACTTGTATGGTATTGTCTAAACTTGATTGTTTCCGCATTTCAATTGGAACTTATTCCATGTTTTCCCCTTATGTTTATGAGTCATTCTTTAAATATCCTTCCCATTTACTTCGGTTATGCTCCTTGGAAACTCCTTCGGTTTCCTCGTCTACCATGCTCGTGCCCTACTACACCTCACGACTTATTTCTATCCTTTTCCTGACTTATTTCCGCCGTTATTGTTGCTTTTCCCTTGTTTCTCCTTTCAAAAAACGAAACTTATATGGTTTTGTCTAAACATGGTTATTTCCGCATTTTAATTTGAACTCGTTCCAAGTATTTCCATTAAACTGTACGAGTCTTTCACTAAATTTACTTCGCATTTACTTTTGCTTTTGCTGCCTGGAAACTCCTTCTGGTTCCTGTCTACCATGCTCGTGGCCTACTGCATATTACCACTTATTTCTCGCCTTTTTCTGGCTTATTTCCGCCCTTATTATTGCTTTTCCCATCTTTCTCCTTTCTAAAAACGAGACTTGTATGGTTTTGTCTAAACTTGGTTATTACCGCATTTCAATTTCAACTCGTTCAAAGTTTTTCCCTTAAACCGTACGAGTCTTTCACTAAATTTACTTCGCATTTACTTTTGCTTTTGCCGCCCGGAAACTCCTTCCGGTTCCCGTCTACCATGCTCGTGGCCAACTACATATTAGCACTTATTTCCTCGCCCTTTTTCCGACTTATTTCCGCCCTTATTATTGCTTTTCCCTTATTTCTCCTTTCTAAAAACAAGACTTGTATGGTATTTTCTAAACTTGATTGTTTCCGCATTTCAATTGGAACTTATTCCATGTTTTCCCCTTATGTTTATGAGTCATTCTTTAAATATCCTTCCCATTTACTTCTGTTATGCTCCTCGGAAACTCCTTCGGTTTCCTGTCTACCATGCTCGTGCCCTACTACACCTCACGACTTATTTCTATCCTTTTCCTGACTTATTTCCGCCGTTATTGTTGCTTTTCCCTTGTTTCTCCTTTCAAAAAACGAAACTTATATGGTTTTGTCTAAACATGGTTATTTCCGTATTTTAATTTGAACTCGTTCCAAGTATTTCCAATAAACTCGTACGAGTCTTTCACTAAATTTACTTCGCATTTACTTTTGGTTTTTCCTTTCGGAAACTCCTTCGAGTTCCTGTCTACCATGCTCGTGGCCTACTGCATATTACCACTTATTTCTGCTCTTTTTCTGGCTTATTTCCGCCCTTATTATTGCTTTTCCCATCTTTCTCCTTTCTAAAAATGAGACTTGTATGGTTTTGCCTAAACTTGGTTATTACCGCATTTCAATTTCAACTCGTTCAAAGTTTTTCCCTTAAACTGTACGAGTCTTTCACTAAATTTACTTCGCATTTACTTTTGCTTTTGCCTTGCCCGGAAACTCCTTCTGGTTCCTGTCTACCATGCTCGTGGCCTATTGCATATTAGCACTTATTTCTGCCCTTTTTCTGACCTATTTCCGCCCTTATTATTGCTTTTCCCTTATTTCTCCATTCTAAAAACAAGAGTTGTATGGTATTGTCTAAACTTGATTGTTTCCGCATTTCAATTGGAACTTATTCCATGTTTTCCCCTTATGTTTATGAGTCATTCTTTAAATATCCTTCCCATTTACTTCGGTTATGCTCCCCGGAAACTCGCTTCGGTTTCCTGTCTACCATGCTTCGTGCCCTACTACACCTCACGACTTATTTCTATCCTTTTCCCCGACTTATTTCCGCCGTTATTGTTGCTTTTCCCTTGTTTCTCCTTTCTAAAAACAAGAGTTGTATGGTATTGTCTAAACTTGATTGTTTCCGCATTTCAATTGGAACTTATTCAATGTTTTCCCCTTATGTTTATGAGTCATTCTTTAAATATCCTTCCCACTTACTTCTGGTTATGCTCCCTGGAAACTCCTTCGGTTTCCTGTCTACCATTCTCGTGCCCTACTACACCTCACGACTTATTTCTATCCTTTTCCTAACTTATTTTCGTCGTTATTGTTGCTTTTCCCTTGTTTCTCCTTTCTAAAAACGAAACTTATATGGTTTTGTCTAAACATGGTTATTTCCGCATTTCAATTTGAACTCGTTCCAAGTATTTCCATTAAACTGTACGAGTCTTTCACGAAATTTGCTTCGCATTTACTTTTTGTTCTTCTCTCGCGAAACTCCATCTAGTTCATGTCTAACATGCTCGTGGCCTACCGCATATTACCACTTATTTCTCGCCCTTTTTCTGGCTTATTTCCGCCCTTATTATTGCTTTTCCCTTATTTCTCCTTTCTAAAAACAAGAGTTGTATGGTATTGTCTAAACTTGATTGTTTCCGCATTTCTATTGGAACTTATTCCATGTTTTCCCCTTATGTTTATGAGTCATTCTTTAAATATCCTTCCCATTTACTTCGGTTATGCTCCCCGGAAACTCCTTCGGTTTCCTCGTCTACCATGCTCGTGCCCTACTACACCTCACGACTTATTTCTATCCTTTTCCCCGACTTATTTCCGTCGTTATTGTTGCTTTTCCCTTGTTTCTCCTTTCTAAAAACGAAACTTATATGGTTTTGTCTAAACATGGTTATTTCCGCATTTTAATTTGAACTCGTTCCAAGTATTTTCATTAAACTCGTACGAGTCTTTCACTAAATTTACTTCGCATTTACTTTTTCTTCTCGCCGCCCGGAAACTCCTTCTAGTTCCCGTCTAACATGATCGTGGCCTACCGCATATTACCACTTATTTCTGCCCTTTTTCTGGCTTATTTCCGCCCTTATTATTGCTTTTCCCTTCTTTCTCCTTTCTAAAAACGAGACTTGTATGGTTTTGTCTAAACTTGGTTAATACCGCATTTCAATTTCAACTCGTCCAAAGTTTTTCCCTTAAACTGTACGAGTCTTTCACTAAATTTACTTCGCATTTAGTTTTGCTTTTGCTTCCCGGAAACTCCTTCGGTTCCCGTCTACCATGCTCGTGGCAAACCGCATATTAGCACTTATTTCCTCGCCCTTTTTCCGACCTATTTCCGCCCTTATTATTGCTTTTCCCTTATTTCTCCTTTCTAAAAACAAGACTTGTATGGTATTGTTTAAACTTGATTGTTTCCGCATTTCAATTGGAACTTATTCCATGTTTTCCCCTTATGTTTATGAGTCATTCTTTAAATATCCTTCCCATTTACTTCTGGTTATGCTCCTTTGAAACTCTTTCGGTTTCCTGTCTACCATGCTCGTGCCCTACTACACCTCACGACTTATTTCTGTCCTTTTCCTAACTTATTTCCGCCGTTATTGTTGCTTTTCCCTTATTTCTCCTTTCTAAAAACGAAACTTATATGGTTTTGTCTAAACATGGTTATTTCCGCATTTCTAATTTGAACTCGTTCCAAGTATTTCCAATAAACTGTATGAGTCTTTCACTAAATTTACTTCGCATTTACTTTTGCTTTTGCTGCCTGGAAACTCCTTCTGGTTCATGTCTAACATGCTCGTGGCCTACTGCATATTACCACTTATTTCTGCTCTTTTTCTGGCTTATTTCCGACCTTATTATTGCTTTTCCCATCTTTCTCCTTTCTAAAAACGAGACTTGTATGGTTTTGTCTAAACTTGGTTATTACCGCATTTCAATTTCAACTCGTTCAAAGTTTTTCCCTTAAACTGTACGAGTCTTTCACTAAATTTACTTCGCATTTACTTTTGCTTTTGCTTTCCGGAAACTCCTTCGGTTCCCGTCTACCATGCTCATGGCCTACCGCATATTACCACTTATTTCTCTCCTTTTCCTCGGCTTATTTCCGCCCTTATTATTGCTTTTCCCATCTTTCTCCTTTCTAAAAACGAGACTTGTATGGTTTTGTCTAAACTTGGTTATTACCGCATTTCAATTTCAACTCGTTCAAAGTTTTTCCCTTAAACCGTACGAGTCTTTCACTAAATTTACTTCGCATTTACTTTTGCTTTTCTTTCCCGGAAACTCCTTCGGTTCCCGTCTACCATGCTCGTGGCCAACTACATATTAGCACTTATTTCTGCCCTTTTTCTGACCTATTTCCGCCCTTATTATTGCTTTTCCCTTATTTCTCCTTTCTAAAAACAAGACTTGTATGGTATTTTCTAAACTTGATTGTTTCCGCATTTCAATTGGAACTTATTCCATGTTTTCCCCTTATGTTTATGAGTCATTCTTTAAATATCCTTCCCATTTACTTCTGTTATGCTCCTCGGAAACTCCTTCGGTTTCCTGTCTACCATGCTCGTGCCCTACTACACCTCACGACTTATTTCTATCCTTTTCCTGACTTATTTCCGCCGTTATTGTTGCTTTTCCCTTGTTTCTCCTTTCAAAAAACGAAACTTATATGGTTTTGTCTAAACATGGTTATTTCCGTATTTTAATTTGAACTCGTTCCAAGTATTTCCAATAAACTGTACGAGTCTTTCACTAAATTTACTTCGCATTTACTTTTGCTTTTGCTGCCTGGAAACTCCTTCTGGTTCCTGTCTACCATGCTCGTGGCCTACTGCATATTACCACTTATTTCTGCTCTTTTTCTGGCTTATTTCCGCCCTTATTATTGCTTTTCCCATCTTTCTCCTTTCTAAAAATGAGACTTGTATGGTTTTGCCTAAACTTGGTTATTACCGCATTTCAATTTCAACTCGTTGAAAGTTTTTCCCTTAAATTGTACGAGTGTTTCACTAAATTTACTTCGCATTTACTTTTGCTTTTGCTGCCTGGAAACTCCTTCTGGTTCCTGTCTACCATGCTCGTGGCCAACTACATATTAGCATTTATTTCTGCCCTTTTTCTGACCTATTTCCGCCCTTATTATTGCTTTTCCCTTATTTCTCCTTTCTAAAAACAAGACTTGTATGGTATTTTCTAAACTTGATTGTTTCCGCATTTCAATTGGAACTTATTCCATGTTTTCCCCTTATGTTTATGAGTCATTCTTTAAATATCCTTCCCATTTACTTGGTTATGCTCCTCGGAAACTCCTTCGGTTTCCTCGTCTACCATGCTCGTGCCCTACTACACCTCACGACTTATTTCTATCCTTTTCCTGACTTATTTCCGCCGTTATTGTTGCTTTTCCCTTGTTTCTCCTTTCAAAAAACGAAACTTATATGGTTTTGTCTAAACATGGTTATTTCCGTATTTTAATTTGAACTCGTTCCAAGTATTTCCAATAAACTGTACGAGTCTTTCACTAAATTTACTTCGCATTTACTTTTGCTTTTGCTGTGCCCGGAAACTCCTTCGGTTCCCGTCTACCATGCTCGTGGCCTACCGCATATTACCACTTATTTCTCGCCTTTTTTCTCCGGCTTATTTCCGCCCTTATTATTGCTTTTCCCATCTTTCTCCTTTCTAAAAATGAGACTTGTATGGTTTTGCCTAAACTTGGTTATTACCGCATTTCAATTTCAACTCGTTCAAAGTTTTTCCCTTAAATTGTACGAGTCTTTCACTAAATTTACTTCGCATTTACTTTTGCTTTTGCTGCCTGGAAACTCCTTCTGGTTCCTGTCTACCATGCTCGTGGCCAACTACATATTAGCATTTATTTCTGCCCTTTTTCTGACCTATTTCCGCCCTTATTATTGCTTTTCCCTTATTTCTCCTTTCTAAAAACAAGACTTGTATGGTATTTTCTAAACTTGATTGTTTCCGCATTTCAATTGGAACTTATTCCATGTTTTCCCCTTATGTTTATGAGTCATTCTTTAAATATCCTTCCCATTTACTTCGGTTATGCTCCCTGGAAACTGCTTCGGTTTCCTGTCTACCATGCTCGTGCCCTACTACACCTCACGACTTATTTCTATCCTTTTCCTGACTTATTTCCGCCGTTATTGTTGCTTTTCCATTGTTTCTCCTTTCAAAAAACGAAACTTATATGGTTTTGTCTAAACATGGTTATTTCCGTATTTTAATTTGAACTCGTTCCAAGTATTTCCAATAAACTGTACGAGTCTTTCACTAAATTTACTTCGCATTTACTTTTGCTTTTGCTGCCTGGAAACTCCTTCTGGTTCCTGTCTACCATGCTCGTGGCCTACTGCATATTACCACTTATTTCTGCTCTTTTTCTGGCTTATTTCCGCCCTTATTATTGCTTTTCCCATCTTTCTCCTTTCTAAAAATGAGACTTGTATGGTTTTGCCTAAACTTGGTTATTACCGCATTTCAATTTCAACTCGTTCAAAGTTTTTCCCTTAAACTGTACGAGTCTTTCACTAAATTTACTTCGCATTTACTTTTGCTTTTGCTGCCTGGAAACTCCTTCTGGTTCCTGTCTACCATGCTCGTGGCCTATTGCATATTAGCACTTATTTCCTCGCCCTTTTTCCGACCTATTTCCGCCCTTATTATTGCTTTTCCCTTATTTCTCCATTCTAAAAACAAGAGTTGTATGGTATTGTCTAAACTTGATTGTTTCCGCATTTCAATTGGAACTTATTCCATGTTTTCCCCTTATGTTTATGAGTCATTCTTTAAATATCCTTCCCATTTACTTCGGTTATGCTCCCCGGAAACGCCTTCGGTTTCCGTCTACCATGCTCGTGCCCTACTACACCTCACGACTTATTTCTATCCTTTTCCTGACTTATTTCCGCCGTTATTGTTGCTTTTCCCTTGTTTCTCCTTTCTAAAAACAAGAGTTGTATGGTATTGTCTAAACTTGATTGTTTCCGCATTTCAATTGGAACTTATTCAATGTTTTCCCCTTATGTTTATGAGTCATTCTTTAAATATCCTTCCCATTTACTTCGGTTATGCTCCCCGGAAACTCCTTCGGTTTCCTCGTCTACCATTCTCGTGCCCTACTACACCTCACGACTTATTTCTATCCTTTTCCTAACTTATTTTCGTCGTTATTGTTGCTTTTCCCTTGTTTCTCCTTTCTAAAAACGAAACTTATATGGTTTTGTCTAAACATGGTTATTTCCGCATTTCAATTTGAACTCGTTCCAAGTATTTCCATTAAACTGTACGAGTCTTTCACGAAATTTGCTTCGCATTTACTTTTTGTTCTCACTGCTCGGAAACTCCATCTAGTTCATGTCTAACATGCTCGTGGCCTACTGCATATTACCACTTATTTCTGCCCTTTTTCTGGCTTATTTCCGCCCTTATTATTGCTTTTCCCTTATTTCTCCTTTCTAAAAACAAGAGTTGTATGGTATTGTCTGAACTTGATTGTTTCCGCATTTCTATTGGAACTTATTCCATGTTTTCCCCTTATGTTTATGAGTCATTCTTTAAATATCCTTCCCATTTACTTCTGGTTATGCTCCCTGGAAACTCCTTCGGTTTCCTGTCTACCATGCTCGTGCCCTACTACACCTCACGACTTATTTCTATCCTTTTCCTGACTTATTTCCGTCGTTATTGTTGCTTTTCCCTTGTTTCTCCTTTCTAAAAACGAAACTTATATGGTTTTGTCTACACATGGTTATTTCCGCATTTTAATTTGAACCCGTTCCAAGTATTTTCATTAAACTGTACGAGTCTTTCACTAAATTTACTTCGCATTTACTTTTTCTTCTCGCCGCCCGGAAACTCCTTCTAGTTCCCGTCTAACATGATCGTGGCCTACCGCATATTACCACTTATTTCTCGCCCTTTTTCCGGCTTATTTCCGCCCTTATTATTGCTTTTCCCTTCTTTCTCCTTTCTAAAAACGAGACTTGTATGGTTTTGTCTAAACTTGGTTAATACCGCATTTCAATTTCAACTCGTCCAAAGTTTTTCCTTTAAACTGTACGAGTCTTTCACTAAATTTACTTCGCATTTAGTTTTGCTTTTGCCGCCCGGAAACTCCTTCGGTTCCCGTCTACCATGCTCGTGGCAAACCGCATATTAGCACTTATTTCTGCCCTTTTTCTGACCTATTTCCGCCCTTATTATTGCTTTTCCCTTATTTCTCCTTTCTAAAAACAAGACATGTATGGTATTGTTTAAACTTGATTGTTTCTGCATTTCAATTGGAACTTATTCCATATTTTCCCCTTATGTTTATGAGTCATTCTTTAAATATCCTTCCCATTTACTTCGGTTATGCTCCTTGGAAACTCTTTCGGTTTCCTGTCTACCATGCTCGTGCCCTACTACACCTCACGACTTATTTCTATCCTTTTCCTGACTTATTTCCGCAGTTATTGTTGCTTTTCCCTTGTTTCTCCTTTCTAAAAACAAGAGTTGTATGGTATTGTCTAAACTTGATTGTTTCCGCATTTCAATTGGAACTTATTCCATGTTTTCCCCTTATGTTTATGAGTCATTCTTTAAATATCCTTCCCATTTACTTCTGGTTATGCTCCCTGGAAACTCCTTCGGTTTCCTGTCTACCATGCTCGTGCCCTACTACACCTCACGACTTATTTCTATCCTTTTCCTGACTTATTTCCGCCGTTATTGTTGCTTTTCCCTTGTTTCTCCTTTCTAAAAACAAGAGTTGTATGGTATTGTCTAAACTTGATTGTTTCCGCATTTCAATTGGAACTTATTCCATGTTTTCCCCTTATGTTTATGAGTCATTCTTTAAATATCCTTCCCATTTACTTCGGTTATGCTCCCCGGAAACTCCTTCGGTTTCCCCGTCTACCATGCTCGTGCCCTAGTACACCTCACGACTTATTTCTATCCTTTTCCTAACTTATTTTCGTCGTTATTGTTGCTTTTCCCTTGTTTCTCCTTTCTAAAAACGAAACTTATATGGTTTTGTCTAAACATGGTTATTTCCTCATTTCAATTTGAACTCGTTCCAAGTATTTCCATTAAACTCGTACGAGTCTTTCACTAAATTTACTTCGCATTTACTTTTTGTTCTCGCTCGCCCGGAAACTCCATCTAGTTCATGTCTAACATGCTCGTGGCCTACCGCATATTACCACTTATTTCTCGCCCTTTTTCTGGCTTATTTCCGCCCTTATTATTGCTTTTCCCTTATTTCTCCTTTCTAAAAACAAGAGTTGTATGGTATTGTCTAAACTTGATTGTTTCCGCATTTCTATTGGAACTTATTCCATGTTTTCCCCTTATGTTTATGAGTCATTCTTTAAATATCCTTCCCATTTACTTCTCGGTTATGCTCCCCGGAAACTCCTTCGGTTTCCGTCTACCATGCTCGTGCCCTACTACACCTCACGACTTATTTCTATCCTTTTCCTGACTTATTTCGGTCGTTATTGTTGCTTTTCCCTTGTTTCTCCTTTCTAAAAACGAAACTTATATGGTTTTGTCTAAACATGGTTATTTCCGCATTTTAATTTGAACTCGTTCCAAGTATTTTCATTAAACTGTACGAGTCTTTCACTAAATTTACTTCGCATTTACTTTTTCTTCTTGCCGCCCGGAAACTCCTTCTAGTTCCTGTCTAACATGATCGTGGCCTACTGCATATTACCACTTTTTCTGCCCTTTTTCTGGCTTATTTCCGCCCTTATTATTGCTTTTCCCTTCTTTCTCCTTTCTAAAAACAAGACTTGTATGGTATTGTTTAAACTTGATTGTTTCCGCATTTCAATTGGAACTTATTCCATATTTTCCCCTTATGTTTATGAGTCATTCTTTAAATATCCTTCCCATTTACTTTTGCTTATGCTCTTGGAAACTCTTTCGGTTCCCCGTCTACCATGCTCGTGCCCTACTACACCTCACGACTTATTTCTATCCTTTTCCCGACTTATTTCCGCCGCTTATTGTTGCTTTTCCCTTGTTTCTCCTTTGTAAAAACAAGAGTTGTATGGTATTGTCTAAACTTGATTGTTTCCGCATTTCAATTGGAACTTATTCCATGTTTTCCCCTTATGTTTATGAGTCATTCTTTAAATATCCTTCCCATTTACTTCCGGTTATGCTCCCTGGAAACTCCTTCGGTTTCCTGTCTACCATGCTCGTGCCCTACTACACCTCACGACTTATTTCTATCCTTTTCCTGACTTATTTCTATCCTTTTCCTGACTTATTTCCGCCGTTATTATTGCTTTTCCCTTGTTTCTCCTTTCTAAAAACGAAACTTATATGGTTTTGTCTAAACATGGTTATTTCCGCATTTCAATAAGAACTCGTTCCAAGTATTTCCATTAAACTGTACGAGTCTTTCACTAAATTTACTTCGCATTTAGTTTTGGTTTTGCTGCCTGGAAACTCCTTCTGGTTCCTGTCTACCATGCTCGTGGCAACCGCATATTAGCACTTATTTCTGCCCTTTTTCTGACCTATTTCCGCCCTTATTATTGCTTTTCCCTTATTTCTCCTTTCTAAAAACAAGACTTGTATGGTATTGTTTAAACTTGATTGTTTCCGCATTTCAATTGGAACTTATTCCATATTTTCCCCTTATGTTTATGAGTCATTCTTTAAATATCCTTCCCATTTACTTCGGTTATGCTCCTTGGAAACTCTTTCGGTTTCCTGTCTACCATGCTCGTGCCCTACTACACCTCACGACTTATTTCTATCCTTTTCCTGACTTATTTCCGCAGTTATTGTTGCTTTTCCCTTGTTTCTCCTTTGTAAAAATAAGAGCTGTATGGTATTGTCTAAACTTGATTGTTTCCGCATTTCAATTGGAACTTATTCCATGTTTTCCCCTTATGTTTATGAGTCATTCTTTAAATATCCTTCCCATTTACTTCGGTTATGCTCCCCGGAAACTCCTTCGGTTTCCTCGTCTACCATGCTCGTGCCCTACTACACCTCACGACTTATTTCTATCCTTTTCCTGACTTATTTCCGCCGTTATTGTTGCTTTTCCCTTGTTTCTCCTTTCTAAAAACAAGAGTTGTATGGTATTGTCTAAACTTGATTGTTTCCGCATTTCAATTGGAACTTATTCCATGTTTTCCCCTTATGTTTACGAGTCATTCTTTAAATATCCTTCCCATTTACTTCTGGTTATGCTCCCTGGAAACTCCTTCGGTTTCCTGTCTACCATGCTCGTGCCCTACTACACCTCACGACTTATTTCTATCCTTTTCCTAACTTATTTTCGTCGTTATTGTTGCTTTTCCCTTGTTTCTCCTTTCTAAAAACGAAACTTATATGGTTTTGTCTAAACATGGTTATTTCCGCATTTCAATTTGAACTCGTTCCAAGTATTTCCATTAAACTGTACGAGTCTTTCACTAAATTTACTTCGCATTTAGTTTTGGTTTTGCTGCCTGGAAACTCCTTCTGGTTCCTGTCTACCATGCTCGTGGCAAACTGCATATTAGCACTTATTTCTGCCCTTTTTCTGACCTATTTCCGCCCTTATTATTGCTTTTCCCTTATTTCTCCTTTCTAAAAACAAGACTTGTATGGTATTGTTTAAACTTGATTGTTTCCGCATTTCAATTGGAACTTATTCCATATTTTCCCCTTATGTTTATGAGTCATTCTTTAAATATCCTTCCCATTTACTTCTGGTTATGCTCCTTGGAAACTCTTTCGGTTTCCTGTCTACCATGCTCGTGCCCTACTACACCTCACGACTTATTTCTATCCTTTTCCTGACTTATTTCCGCAGTTATTGTTGCTTTTCCCTTGTTTCTCCTTTGTAAAAACAAGAGCTGTATGGTATTGTCTAAACTTGATTGTTTCCGCATTTCAATTGGAACTTATTCCATGTTTTCCCCTTATGTTTATGAGTCATTCTTTAAATATCCTTCCCATTTACTTCCGGTTATGCTCCCCGGAAACTCCTTCGGTTTCCCGTCTACCATGCTCGTGCCCTACTACACCTCACGACTTATTTCTATCCTTTTCCTGACTTATTTCCGCCGTTATTGTTGCTTTTCCCTTGTTTCTCCTTTCTAAAAACAAGAGTTGTATGGTATTGTCTAAACTTGATTGTTTCCGCATTTCAATTGGAACTTATTCCATGTTTTCCCCTTATGTTTATGAGTCATTCTTTAAATATCCTTCCCATTTACTTCTGGTTATGCTCCCTGGAAACTCCTTCGGTTTCCTGTCTACCATGCTCGTGCCCTACTACACCTCACGACTTATTTCTATCCTTTTCCTAACTTATTTTCGTCGTTATTGTTGCTTTTCCCTTGTTTCTCCTTTCTAAAAACGAAACTTATATGGTTTTGTCTAAACATGGTTATTTCCGCATTTCAATTTGAACTCGTTCCAAGTATTTCCATTAAACTCGTACGAGTCTTTCACTAAATTTACTTCGCATTTACTTTTTGTTCTCGCTCGCCCGGAAACTCCATCTAGTTCATGTCTAACATGCTCGTGGCCTACCGCATATTACCACTTATTTCTGCCCTTTTTCTGGCTTATTTCCGCCCTTATTATTGCTTTTCCCTTATTTCTCCTTTCTAAAAACAAGAGTTGTATGGTATTGTCTAAACTTGATTGTTTCCGCATTTCTATTGGAACTTATTCCATGTTTTCCCCTTATGTTTATGAGTCATTCTTTAAATATCCTTCCCATTTACTTCTGGTTATGCTCCCTGGAAACTCCTTCGGTTTCCTGTCTACCATGCTCGTGCCCTACTACACCTCACGACTTATTTCTATCCTTTTCCTGACTTATTTCCGTCGTTATTGTTGCTTTTCCCTTGTTTCTCCTTTCTAAAAACGAAACTTATATGGTTTTGTCTAAACATGGTTATTTCCGCATTTTAATTTGAACTCGTTCCAAGTATTTTCATTAAACTGTACGAGTCTTTCACTAAATTTACTTAGCATTTACTTTTTCTTCTCGCCGCCCGGAAACTCCTTCTAGTTCCTCGTCTAACATGATCGTGGCCTACCGCATATTACCACTTATTTCTCGCCCTTTTTCCGGCTTATTTCCGCCCTTATTATTGCTTTTCCCTTCTTTCTCCTTTCTAAAAACGAGACTTGTATGGTGTTGTCTAAACTTGGTTAATACCGCATTTCAATTTCAACTCGTTCAAAGTTTTTCCCTTAAACTCGTACGAGTCTTTCACTAAATTTACATCGCATTTAGTTTTGCTTTTGCCGCCCGGAAACTCCTTCGGTTCCCGTCTACCATGCTCGTGGCAAACCGCATATTAGCACTTATTTCTCGCCCTTTTTCCGACCTATTTCCGCCCTTATTATTGCTTTTCCCTTATTTCTCCTTTCTAAAAACAAGACTTGTATGGTATTGTTTAAACTTGATTGTTTCCGCATTTCAATTGGAACTTATTCCATATTTTCCCCTTATGTTTATGAGTCATTCTTTAAATATCCTTCCCATTTACTTCCGGTTATGCTCCTTGGAAACTCTTTCGGTTTCCTCGTCTACCATGCTCGTGCCCTACTACACCTCACGACTTATTTCTATCCTTTTCCTGACTTATTTCCGCCGTTATTGTTGCTTTTCCCTTGTTTCTCCTTTCTAAAAACAAGAGTTGTATGGTATTGTCTAAACTTGATTGTTTCCGCATTTCAATTGGAACTTATTCCATGTTTTCCCCTTATGTTTATGAGTCATTCTTTAAATATCCTTCCCATTTACTTCTAGTTATGCTCCCTGGAAACTCCTTCGGTTTCCTGTCTACCATGCTCGTGCCCTACTACACCTCACGACTTATTTTTATCCTTTTCCTGACTTATTTCCGCCGTTATTGTTGCTTTTCCCTTGTTTCTCCTTTCTAAAAACAAGAGTTGTATGGTATTGTCTAAACTTGATTGTTTCCGCATTTCAATTGGAACTTATTCCATGTTTTCCCCTTATGTTTATGAGTCATTCTTTAAATATCCTTCCCATTTACTTCGGTTATGCTCCCCGGAAACTCCTTCGGTTTCCCCGTCTACCATGCTCGTGCCCTACTACACCTCACGACTTATTTCTATCCTTTTCCTAACTTATTTTCGTCGTTATTGTTGCTTTTCCCTTGTTTCTCCTTTCTAAAAACGAAACTTATATGGTTTTGTCTAAACATGGTTATTTCCGCATTTCAATTTGAACTCGTTCCAAGTATTTCCATTAAACTCGTACGAGTCTTTCACTAAATTTACTTCGCATTTACTTTTTGTTCTCGCTGCCCGGAAACTCCATCTAGTTCATGTCTAACATGCTCGTGGCCTACCGCATATTACCACTTATTTCTCGCCCTTTTTCCGGCTTATTTCCGCCCTTATTATTGCTTTTCCCTTATTTCTCCTTTCTAAAAACAAGAGTTGTATGGTATTGTCTAAACTTGATTGTTTCCGCATTTCAATTGGAACTTATTCCATGTTTTCCCCTTATGTTTATGAGTCATTCTTTAAATATCCTTCCCATTTACTTCGGTTATGCTCCTTGGAAACTCTTTCGGTTTCCCGTCTACCATGCTCGTGCCCTACTACACCTCACGACTTATTTCTATCCTTTTCCCCGACTTATTTCCGCCGTTATTGTTGCTTTTCCCTTGTTTCTCCTTTCTAAAAACAAGAGTTGTATGGTATTGTCTAAACTTGATTGTTTCCGCATTTCAATTGGAACTTATTCCATGTTTTCCCCTTATGTTTATGAGTCATTCTTTAAATATCCTTCCCATTTACTTCTGGTTATGCTCCCTGGAAACTCCTTCGGTTTCTTGTCTACCATGCTCGTGCCCTACTACACCTCACGACTTATTTCTATCCTTTTCCTGACTTATTTCCGTCGTTATTGTTGCTTTTCCCTTCTTTCTCCTTTCTAAAAACGAGACTTGTATGGTTTTGTCTAAACTTGGTTAATACCGCATTTCAATTTCAACTCGTTCAAAGTTTTTCCCTTAAACTGTACGAGTCTTTCACTAAATTTACTTCGCATTTAGTTTTGCTTTTGCTGCCTGGAAACTCCTTCTGGTTCCTGTCTACCATGCTCGTGGCAAACTGCATATTAGCACTTAATTCTGCCCTTTTTCTGACCTATTTCCGCCCTTATTATTGCTTTTCCCTTATTTCTCCTTTCTAAAAACAAGACTTGTATGGTATTGTTTAAACTTGATTGTTTCCGCATTTCAATTGGAACTTATTCCATGTTTTCCCCTTATGTTTATGAGTCATTCTTTAAATATCCTTCCCATTTACTTCGGTTATGCTCCTTGGAAACTCTTTCGGTTTCCTCGTCTACCATGCTCGTGCCCTACTACACCTCACGACTTATTTCTATCCTTTTCCTGACTTATTTCCGCCGTTATTGTTGCTTTTCCCTTGTTTCTCCTTTCTAAAAACAAGAGTTGTATGGTATTGTCTAAACTTGATTGTTTCCGCATTTCAATTGGAACTTATTCCATGTTTTCCCCTTATGTTTATGAGTCATTCTTTAAATATCCTTCCCATTTACTTCGGTTATGCTCCCCGGAAACTCCTTCGGTTTCCTCGTCTACCATGCTCGTGCCCTACTACACCTCACGACTTATTTCTATCCTTTTCCTGACTTATTTCCGCCGTTATTGTTGCTTTTCCCTTGTTTCTCCTTTCTAAAAACAAGAGTTGTATGGTATTGTCTAAACTTGATTGTTTCCGCATTTCAATTGGAACTTATTCCATGTTTTCCCCTTATGTTTATGAGTCATTCTTTAAATATCCTTCCCATTTACTTCGGTTATGCTCCCTGGAAACTCCTTCGGTTTCCTGTCTACCATGCTCGTGCCCTACTACACCTCACGACTTATTTCTATCCTTTTCCTAACTTATTTTCGTCGTTATTGTTGCTTTTCCCTTGTTTCTCCTTTCTAAAAACGAAACTTATATGGTTTTGTCTAAACATGGTTATTTCCGCATTTCAATTTGAACTCGTTCCAAGTATTTCCATTAAACTCGTACGAGTCTTTCACTAAATTTACTTCGCATTTACTTTTTGTTCTCGCTGCCCGGAAACTCCATCTAGTTCATGTCTAACATGCTCGTGGCCTACCGCATATTACCACTTATTTCTCGCCCTTTTTCCGGCTTATTTCCGCCCTTATTATTGCTTTTCCCTTATTTCTCCTTTCTAAAAACAAGAGTTGTATGGTATTGTCTAAACTTGATTGTTTCCGCATTTCAATTGGAACTTATTCCATGTTTTCCCCTTATGTTTATGAGTCATTCTTTAAATATCCTTCCCATTTACTTCCGGTTATGCTCCTTGGAAACTCTTTCGGTTTCCTCGTCTACCATGCTCGTGCCCTACTACACCTCACGACTTATTTCTATCCTTTTCCCCGACTTATTTCCGCCGTTATTGTTGCTTTTCCCTTGTTTCTCCTTTCTAAAAACAAGAGTTGTATGGTATTGTCTAAACTTGATTGTTTCCGCATTTCAATTGGAACTTATTCCATGTTTTCCCCTTATGTTTATGAGTCATTCTTTAAATATCCTTCCCATTTACTTCTGGTTATGCTCCCTGGAAACTCCTTCGGTTTCTTGTCTACCATGCTCGTGCCCTACTACACCTCACGACTTATTTCTATCCTTTTCCTGACTTATTTCCGTCGTTATTGTTGCTTTTCCCTTCTTTCTCCTTTCTAAAAACGAGACTTGTATGGTTTTGTCTAAACTTGGTTAATACCGCATTTCAATTTCAACTCGTTCAAAGTTTTTCCCTTAAACTGTACGAGTCTTTCACTAAATTTACTTCGCATTTAGTTTTGCTTTTGCTGCCTGGAAACTCCTTCTGGTTCCTGTCTACCATGCTCGTGGCAAACCGCATATTAGCACTTAATTCTCGCCCTTTTTCCGACCTATTTCCGCCCTTATTATTGCTTTTCCCTTATTTCTCCTTTCTAAAAACAAGACTTGTATGGTATTGTTTAAACTTGATTGTTTCCGCATTTCAATTGGAACTTATTCCATGTTTTCCCCTTATGTTTATGAGTCATTCTTTAAATATCCTTCCCATTTACTTCCGGTTATGCTCCTTGGAAACTCTTTCGGTTTCCCGTCTACCATGCTCGTGCCCTACTACACCTCACGACTTATTTCTATCCTTTTCCTGACTTATTTCCGCCGTTATTGTTGCTTTTCCCTTGTTTCTCCTTTCTAAAAACAAGAGTTGTATGGTATTGTCTAAACTTGATTGTTTCCGCATTTCAATTGGAACTTATTCCATGTTTTCCCCTTATGTTTATGAGTCATTCTTTAAATATCCTTCCCATTTACTTCGGTTATGCTCCCCGGAAACTCCTTCGGTTTCCCGTCTACCATGCTCGTGCCCTACTACACCTCACGACTTATTTCTATCCTTTTCCCCGACTTATTTCCGCCGTTATTGTTGCTTTTCCCTTGTTTCTCCTTTCTAAAAACAAGAGTTGTATGGTATTGTCTAAACTTGATTGTTTCCGCATTTCAATTGGAACTTATTCCATGTTTTCCCCTTATGTTTATGAGTCATTCTTTAAATATCCTTCCCATTTACTTCGGTTATGCTCCCCGGAAACTCCTTCGGTTTCTCGTCTACCATGCTCGTGCCCTACTACACCTCACGACTTATTTCTATCCTTTTCCTAACTTATTTTCGTCGTTATTGTTGCTTTTCCCTTGTTTCTCCTTTCTAAAAACGAAACTTATATGGTTTTGTCTAAACATGGTTATTTCCGCATTTCAATTTGAACTCGTTCCAAGTATTTCCATTAAACTGTACGAGTCTTTCACTAAATTTACTTCGCATTTACTTTTTGTTCTCGCCGCCCGGAAACTCCATCTAGTTCATGTCTAACATGCTCGTGGCCTACCGCATATTACCACTTATTTCTCGCCCTTTTTCTCGGCTTATTTCCGCCCTTATTATTGCTTTTCCCTTATTTCTCCTTTCTAAAAACAAGAGTTGTATGGTATTGTCTAAACTTGATTGTTTCCGCATTTCAATTGGAACTTATTCCATGTTTTCCCCTTATGTTTATGAGTCATTCTTTAAATATCCTTCCCATTTACTTCCGGTTATGCTCCTTGGAAACTCTTTCGGTTTCCTCGTCTACCATGCTCGTGCCCTACTACACCTCACGACTTATTTCTATCCTTTTCCCCGACTTATTTCCGCCGTTATTGTTGCTTTTCCCTTGTTTCTCCTTTCTAAAAACAAGAGTTGTATGGTATTGTCTAAACTTGATTGTTTCCGCATTTCAATTGGAACTTATTCCATGTTTTCCCCTTATGTTTATGAGTCATTCTTTAAATATCCTTCCCATTTACTTCGGTTATGCTCCCTGGAAACTCCTTCGGTTTCTTGTCTACCATGCTCGTGCCCTACTACACCTCACGACTTATTTCTATCCTTTTCCTGACTTATTTCCGTCGTTATTGTTGCTTTTCCGTTCTTTCTCCTTTCTAAAAACGAGACTTGTATGGTTTTGTCTAAACTTGGTTAATACCGCATTTCAATTTCAACTCGTTCAAAGTTTTTCCCTTAAACTGTACGAGTCTTTCACTAAATTTACTTCGCATTTAGTTTTGCTTTTGCTGCCTGGAAACTCCTTCTGGTTCCTGTCTACCATGCTCGTGGCAAACCGCATATTAGCACTTAATTCTCGCCCTTTTTCCGACCTATTTCCGCCCTTATTATTGCTTTTCCCTTATTTCTCCTTTCTAAAAACAAGACTTGTATGGTATTGTTTAAACTTGATTGTTTCCGCATTTCAATTGGAACTTATTCCATGTTTTCCCCTTATGTTTATGAGTCATTCTTTAAATATCCTTCCCATTTACTTCCGGTTATGCTCCTTGGAAACTCTTTCGGTTTCTCGTCTACCATGCTCGTGCCCTACTACACCTCACGACTTATTTCTATCCTTTTCCTGACTTATTTCCGCCGTTATTGTTGCTTTTCCCTTGTTTCTCCTTTCTAAAAACAAGAGTTGTATGGTATTGTCTAAACTTGATTGTTTCCGCATTTCAATTGGAACTTATTCCATGTTTTCCCCTTATGTTTATGAGTCATTCTTTAAATATCCTTCCCATTTACTTCGGTTATGCTCCCCGGAAACTCCTTCGGTTTCTCGTCTACCATGCTCGTGCCCTACTACACCTCACGACTTATTTCTATCCTTTTCCTAACTTATTTCCGTCGTTATTGTTGCTTTTCCCTTGTTTCTCCTTTCTAAAAACGAAACTTATATGGTTTTGTCTAAACATGGTTATTTCCGCATTTCAATTTGAACTCGTTCCAAGTATTTCCATTAAACTGTACGAGTCTTTCACTAAATTTACTTCGCATTTACTTTTTGTTCTCGCTCGGAAACTCCATCTAGTTCATGTCTAACATGCTCGTGGCCTACCGCATATTACCACTTATTTCTCGCCTTTTTCCGGCTTATTTTCGCCCTTATTATTGCTTTTCCCTTATTTCTCCTTTCTAAAAACAAGAGTTGTATGGTATTGTCTAAACTTGATTGTTTCCGCATTTCAATTGGAACTTATTCCATGTTTTCCCCTTATGTTTATGAGTCATTCTTTAAATATCCTTCCCATTTACTTCTGGTTATGCTCCTTGGAAACTCTTTCGGTTTCCTGTCTACCATGCTCGTGCCCTACTACACCTCACGACTTATTTCTATCCTTTTCCTGACTTATTTCCGCCGTTATTGTTGCTTTTCCCTTGTTTCTCCTTTGTAAAAACAAGAGTTGTATGGTATTGTCTAAACTTGATTGTTTCCACATTTCAATTGGAACTTATTCCATGTTTTCCCCTTATGTTTATGAGTCATTCTTTAAATATCCTTCCCATTTACTTCTGGTTATGCTCCCTGGAAACTCCTTCGGTTTCCTGTCTACCATGCTCGTGCCCTACTACACCTCACGACTTATTTCTATCCTTTTCCTAACTTATTTTCGTCGTTATTGTTGCTTTTCCCTTGTTTCTCCTTTCTAAAAACGAAACTTATATGGTTTTGTCTAAACATGGTTATTTCCGCATTTCAATTTGAACTCGTTCCAAGTATTTCCATTAAACTGTACGAGTCTTTCACTAAATTTACTTCGCATTTACTTTTTGTTCTTGCTGCCCGGAAACTCCATCTAGTTCATGTCTAACATGCTCGTGGCCTACCGCATATTACCACTTATTTCTCGCCCTTTTTCTCGGCTTATTTCCGCCCTTATTATTGCTTTTCCCTTATTTCTCCTTTCTAAAAACAAGAGTTGTATGGTATTGTCTAAACTTGATTGTTTCCGCATTTCAATTGGAACTTATTCCATGTTTTCCCCTTATGTTTATGAGTCATTCTTTAAATATCCTTCCCATTTACTTCTCGGTTATGCTCCTTGGAAACTCTTTCGGTTTCCTCGTCTACCATGCTCGTGCCCTACTACACCTCACGACTTATTTCTATCCTTTTCCTGACTTATTTCCGCCGTTATTGTTGCTTTTCCCTTGTTTCTCCTTTCTAAAAACAAGAGTTGTATGGTATTGTCTAAACTTGATTGTTTCCGCATTTCAATTGGAACTTATTCCATGTTTTCCCCTTATGTTTATGAGTCATTCTTTAAATATCCTTCCCATTTACTTCTGGTTATGCTCCCTGGAAACTCCTTCGGTTTCTTGTCTACCATGCTCGTGCCCTACTACACCTCACGACTTATTTCTATCCTTTTCCTGACTTATTTCCGTCGTTATTGTTGCTTTTCCGTTCTTTCTCCTTTCTAAAAACGAGACTTGTATGGTTTTGTCTAAACTTGGTTAATACCGCATTTCAATTTCAACTCGTTCAAAGTTTTTCCCTTAAACTGTACGAGTCTTTCACTAAATTTACTTCGCATTTAGTTTTGCTTTTGCTGCCTGGAAACTCCTTCTGGTTCCTGTCTACCATGCTCGTGGCAAACTGCATATTAGCACTTAATTCTGCCCTTTTTCTGACCTATTTCCGCCCTTATTATTGCTTTTCCCTTATTTCTCCTTTCTAAAAACAAGACTTGTATGGTATTGTTTAAACTTGATTGTTTCCGCATTTCAATTGGAACTTATTCCATGTTTTCCCCTTATGTTTATGAGTCATTCTTTAAATATCCTTCCCATTTACTTCCGGTTATGCTCCTTGGAAACTCTTTCGGTTTCCTCGTCTACCATGCTCGTGCCCTACTACACCTCACGACTTATTTCTATCCTTTTCCTGACTTATTTCCGCCGTTATTGTTGCTTTTCCCTTGTTTCTCCTTTCTAAAAACAAGAGTTGTATGGTATTGTCTAAACTTGATTGTTTCCGCATTTCAATTGGAACTTATTCCATGTTTTCCCCTTATGTTTATGAGTCATTCTTTAAATATCCTTCCCATTTACTTCGGTTATGCTCCCCGGAAACTCCTTCGGTTTCCTCGTCTACCATGCTCGTGCCCTACTACACCTCACGACTTATTTCTATCCTTTTCCCAACTTATTTCCGCCGTTATTGTTGCTTTTCCCTTGTTTCTCCTTTCTAAAAACAAGAGTTGTATGGTATTGTCTAAACTTGATTGTTTCCGCATTTCAATTGGAACTTATTCCATGTTTTCCCCTTATGTTTATGAGTCATTCTTTAAATATCCTTCCCATTTACTTCTGGTTATGCTCCCTGGAAACTCCTTCGGTTTCCTGTCTACCATGCTCGTGCCCTAGTACACCTCACGACTTATTTCTATCCTTTTCCTAACTTATTTTCGTCGTTATTGTTGCTTTTCCCTTGTTTCTCCTTTCTAAAAACGAAACTTATATGGTTTTGTCTAAACATGGTTATTTCCGCATTTCAATTTGAACTCGTTCCAAGTATTTCCATTAAACTCGTACGAGTCTTTCACTAAATTTACTTCGCATTTACTTTTTGTTCTCGCTGCCCGGAAACTCCATCTAGTTCATGTCTAACATGCTCGTGGCCTACCGCATATTACCACTTATTTCTCGCCCTTTTTCCGGCTTATTTCCGCCCTTATTATTGCTTTTCCCTTATTTCTCCTTTCTAAAAACAAGAGTTGTATGGTATTGTCTAAACTTGATTGTTTCCGCATTTCAATTGGAACTTATTCCATGTTTTCCCCTTATGTTTATGAGTCATTCTTTAAATATCCTTCCCATTTACTTCGGTTATGCTCCTTGGAAACTCTTTCGGTTTCCTCGTCTACCATGCTCGTGCCCTACTACACCTCACGACTTATTTCTATCCTTTTCCTGACTTATTTCCGCCGTTATTGTTGCTTTTCCCTTGTTTCTCCTTTCTAAAAACAAGAGTTGTATGGTATTGTCTAAACTTGATTGTTTCCGCATTTCAATTGGAACTTATTCCATGTTTTCCCCTTATGTTTATGAGTCATTCTTTAAATATCCTTCCCATTTACTTCTGGTTATGCTCCCTGGAAACTCCTTCGGTTTCTTGTCTACCATGCTCGTGCCCTACTACACCTCACGACTTATTTCTATCCTTTTCCTGACTTATTTCCGTCGTTATTGTTGCTTTTCCGTTCTTTCTCCTTTCTAAAAACGAGACTTGTATGGTTTTGTCTAAACTTGGTTAATACCGCATTTCAATTTCAACTCGTTCAAAGTTTTTCCCTTAAACTGTACGAGTCTTTCACTAAATTTACTTCGCATTTAGTTTTGCTTTTGCCGCCCGGAAACTCCTTCGGTTCCCGTCTACCATGCTCGTGGCAAACCGCATATTAGCACTTAATTCTCGCCCTTTTTCCGACCTATTTCCGCCCTTATTATTGCTTTTCCCTTATTTCTCCTTTCTAAAAACAAGACTTGTATGGTATTGTTTAAACTTGATTGTTTCCGCATTTCAATTGGAACTTATTCCATGTTTTCCCCTTATGTTTATGAGTCATTCTTTAAATATCCTTCCCATTTACTCCTGGTTATGCTCCTTGGAAACTCTTTCGGTTTCCTGTCTACCATGCTCGTGCCCTACTACACCTCACGACTTATTTCTATCCTTTTCCTGACTTATTTCCGCCGTTATTGTTGCTTTTCCCTTGTTTCTCCTTTCTAAAAACAAGAGTTGTATGGTATTGTCTAAACTTGATTGTTTCCGCATTTCAATTGGAACTTATTCCATGTTTTCCCCTTATGTTTATGAGTCATTCTTTAAATATCCTTCCCATTTACTTCTGGTTATGCTCCCTGGAAACTCCTTCGGTTTCCTGTCTACCATGCTCGTGCCCTACTACACCTCACGACTTATTTCTATCCTTTTCCTAACTTATTTCCGTCGTTATTGTTGCTTTTCCCTTGTTTCTCCTTTCTAAAAACGAAACTTATATGGTTTTGTCTAAACATGCTTATTTCCGCATTTCAATTTGAACTCGTTCCAAGTATTTCCATTAAACTGTACGAGTCTTTCACTAAATTTACTTCGCATTTACTTTTTGTTCCGCCGCCCGGAAACTCCATCTAGTTCATGTCTAACATGCTCGTGGCCTACCGCATATTACCACTTATTTCTCGCCCTTTTTCCGGCTTATTTCCGCCCTTATTATTGCTTTTCCCTTATTTCTCCTTTCTAAAAACAAGAGTTGTATGGTATTGTCTAAACTTGATTGTTTCCGCATTTCAATTGGAACTTATTCCATGTTTTCCCCTTATGTTTATGAGTCATTCTTTAAATATCCTTCCCATTTACTTCGGTTATGCTCCTTGGAAACTCTTTCGGTTTCCCGTCTACCATGCTCGTGCCCTACTACACCTCACGACTTATTTCTATCCTTTTCCCCGACTTATTTCCGCCGTTATTGTTGCTTTTCCCTTGTTTCTCCTTTGTAAAAACAAGAGTTGTATGGTATTGTCTAAACTTGATTGTTTCCGCATTTCAATTGGAACTTATTCCATGTTTTCCCCTTATGTTTATGAGTCATTGTTTAAATATCCTTCCCATTTACTTCTGGTTATGCTCCCTGGAAACTCCTTCGGTTTCTTGTCTACCATGCTCGTGCCCTACTACACCTCACGACTTATTTCTATCCTTTTCCTGACTTATTTCCGTCGTTATTGTTGCTTTTCCGTTCTTTCTCCTTTCTAAAAACGAGACTTGTATGGTTTTGTCTAAACTTGGTTAATACCGCATTTCAATTTCAACTCGTTCAAAGTTTTTCCCTTAAACTGTACGAGTCTTTCACTAAATTTACTTCGCATTTAGTTTTGCTTTTGCTGCCCGGAAACTCCTTCGGTTCCTGTCTACCATGCTCGTGGCAAACCGCATATTAGCACTTAATTCTCGCCCTTTTTCCGACCTATTTCCGCCCTTATTATTGCTTTTCCCTTATTTCTCCTTTCTAAAAACAAGACTTGTATGGTATTGTTTAAACTTGATTGTTTCCGCATTTCAATTGGAACTTATTCCATGTTTTCCCCTTATGTTTATGAGTCATTCTTTAAATATCCTTCCCATTTACTTCCGGTTATGCTCCTTGGAAACTCTTTCGGTTTCCCCGTCTACCATGCTCGTGCCCTACTACACCTCACGACTTATTTCTATCCTTTTCCCCGACTTATTTCCGCCGTTATTGTTGCTTTTCCCTTGTTTCTCCTTTCTAAAAACAAGAGTTGTATGGTATTGTCTAAACTTGATTGTTTCCGCATTTCAATTGGAACTTATTCCATGTTTTCCCCTTATGTTTATGAGTCATTCTTTAAATATCCTTCCCATTTACTTCGGTTATGCTCCCCGGAAACTCCTTCGGTTTCTCGTCTACCATGCTCGTGCCCTACTACACCTCACGACTTATTTCTATCCTTTTCCTAACTTATTTCCGTCGTTATTGTTGCTTTTCCCTTGTTTCTCCTTTCTAAAAACGAAACTTATATGGTTTTGTCTAAACATGGTTATTTCCGCATTTCAATTTGAACTCGTTCCAAGTATTTCCATTAAACTCGTACGAGTCTTTCACTAAATTTACTTCGCATTTACTTTTTGTTCTGTCGCCCGGAAACTCCATCTAGTTCATGTCTAACATGCTCGTGGCCTACCGCATATTACCACTTATTTCTCGCCCTTTTTCCGGCTTATTTCCGCCCTTATTATTGCTTTTCCCTTATTTCTCCTTTCTAAAAACAAGAGTTGTATGGTATTGTCTAAACTTGATTGTTTCCGCATTTCAATTGGAACTTATTCCATGTTTTCCCCTTATGTTTATGAGTCATTCTTTAAATATCCTTCCCATTTACTTCTGGTTATGCTCCTTGGAAACTCTTTCGGTTTCCTGTCTACCATGCTCGTGCCCTACTACACCTCACGACTTATTTCTATCCTTTTCCTGACTTATTTCCGCCGTTATTGTTGCTTTTCCCTTGTTTCTCCTTTATAAAAACAAGAGTTGTATGGTATTGTCTAAACTTGATTGTTTCCGCATTTCAATTGGAACTTATTCCATGTTTTCCCCTTATGTTTATGAGTCATTGTTTAAATATCCTTCCCATTTACTTCTTTATGCTCCCTGGAAACTCCTTCGGTTTCTTGTCTACCATGCTCGTGCCCTACTACACCTCACGACTTATTTCTATCCTTTTCCTGACTTATTTCCGTCGTTATTGTTGCTTTTCCGTTCTTTCTCCTTTCTAAAAACGAGACTTGTATGGTTTTGTCTAAACTTGGTTAATACCGCATTTCAATTTCAACTCGTTCAAAGTTTTTCCCTTAAACTGTACGAGTCTTTCACTAAATTTACTTCGCATTTAGTTTTGCTTTTGCTTTCTGGAAACTCCTTCTGGTTCCTGTCTACCATGCTCGTGGCAAACCGCATATTAGCACTTAATTCTCGCCCTTTTTCCGACCTATTTCCGCCCTTATTATTGCTTTTCCCTTATTTCTCCTTTCTAAAAACAAGACTTGTATGGTATTGTTTAAACTTGATTGTTTCCGCATTTCAATTGGAACTTATTCCATGTTTTCCCCTTATGTTTATGAGTCATTCTTTAAATATCCTTCCCATTTACTTCGGTTATGCTCCTTGGAAACTCTTTCGGTTTCCCGTCTACCATGCTCGTGCCCTACTACACCTCACGACTTATTTCTATCCTTTTCCCCGACTTATTTCCGCCGTTATTGTTGCTTTTCCCTTGTTTCTCCTTTCTAAAAACAAGAGTTGTATGGTATTGTCTAAACTTGATTGTTTCCGCATTTCAATTGGAACTTATTCCATGTTTTCCCTCTTATGTTTATGAGTCATTCTTTAAATATCCTTCCCATTTACTTGGTTATGCTCCCCGGAAACTCCTTCGTTTTTCGTCTACCATGCTCGTGCCCTACTACACCTCACGACTTATTTCTATCCTTTTCCTAACTTATTTCCGTCGTTATTGTTGCTTTTCCCTTGTTTCTCCTTTCTAAAAACGAAACTTATATGGTTTTGTCTAAACATGGTTATTTCCGCATTTCAATTTGAACTCGTTCCAAGTATTTCCATTAAACTCGTACGAGTCTTTCACTAAATTTACTTCGCATTTACTTTTTGTTCTGCTGCCTGGAAACTCCATCTAGTTCATGTCTAACATGCTCGTGGCCTACTGCATATTACCACTTATTTCTGCCCTTTTTCTGGCTTATTTCCTCCCTTATTATTGCTTTTCCCTTATTTCTCCTTTCTAAAAACAAGACTTGTATGGTATTGTCTAAACTTGATTGTTTCCGCATTTCAATTGGAACTTATTCCATGTTTTCCCCTTAAGTTTATGAGTCTTTACTAAATATCCTTCGCATTTACTTCTGGTTATGCTCCCTGGAAACTCCTTCGGTTTCCTGTCTACCATGCTCGTGCCCTACTACACCTCACGACTTATTTCTATCCTTTTCCTGACTTATTTCCGTCGTTATTGTTGCTTTTCCCTTGTTTCTCCTTTCTAAAAACGAAACTTATATGGTTTTGTCTAAATATGGTTATTTCCGCATTTTAATTTGAACTCGTTCCAAGTATTTCCATTAAACTGTACGAGTCTTTCACTAAATTTACTTCGCATTTACTTTTTCTTCTCGCCGCCCGGAAACTCCTTCTAGTTCCCGTCTAACATGATCGTGGCCTACCGCATATTACCACTTATTTCTCGCCCTTTTTCCGGCTTATTTCCGCCCTTATTATTGCTTTTCCCTTCTTTCTCCTTTCTAAAAACGAGACTTGTATGGTTTTGTCTAAACTTGGTTAATACCGCATTTCAATTTCAACTCGTTCAAAGTTTTTCCCTTAAACTCGTACGAGTCTTTCACTAAATTTACTTCGCATTTACTTTTGCTTTTGCCGCCCGGAAACTCCTTCGGTTCCCCGTCTACCATGCTCGTGGCCAACTGCATATTAGCACTTATTTCTGCCCTTTTTCTGACCTATTTCCGCCCTTATTATTGCTTTTCCCTTATTTCTCCTTTCTAAAAACAAGACTTGTATGGTATTGTTTAAACTTGATTGTTTCCGCATTTCAATTGGAACTTATTCCATGTTTTCCCCTTATGTTTATGAGTCATTCTTTAAATATCCTTCCCATTTACTTCGGTTATGCTCCTTGGAAACTCTTTCGGTTTCTCGTCTACCATGCTCGTGCCCTACTACACCTCACGACTTATTTCTATCCTTTTCCCGACTTATTTCCGCCGTTATTGTTGCTTTTCCCTTGTTTCTCCTTTCTAAAAACGAAACTTATATGGTTTTGTCTAAACATGGTTATTTCCGCATTTCAATTTGAACTCGTTCCAAGTATTTCCATTAAACTCGTACGAGTCTTTCACTAAATTTACTTCGCATTTACTTTTTGTTCTCGCTTTGCCCGGAAACTCCTTCTAGTTCATGTCTAACATGCTCGTGGCCTACCGCATATTACCACTTATTTCTCGCCCTTTTTCCGGCTTATTTCCTCCCTTATTATTGCTTTTCCCTTATTTCTCCTTTCTAAAAACAAGACTTGTATGGTATTGTCTAAACTTGATTGTTTCCGCATTTCAATTGGAACTTATTCCATGTTTTCCCCTTAAGTTTATGAGTCTTTTACTAAATATCCTTCGCATTTACTTCGGTTATGATCCCCGGAAACTCCTTCGGTTTCCTCGTCTACCATGCTCGTGCCGTACTACACCTCACGACTTATTTCTATCCTTTTCCCCGACTTATTTCCGCCGTTATTGTTGCTTTTCCCTTGTTTCTCCTTTCTAAAAACGAAACTTATATGGTTTTGTCTAAACATGGTTATTTCCGCATTTTAATTTGAACTCGTTCCAAGTATTTCCATTAAACTCGTACGAGTCTTTCACTAAATTTACTTCGCATTTACTTTTTCTTCTCGCCGCCCGGAAACTCCTTCTAGTTCCCGTCTAACATGATCGTGGCCTACTGCATATTACCACTTATTTCTCGCCCTTTTTCTGGCTTATTTCCGCCCTTATTATTGCTTTTCCCTTCTTTCTCCTTTCTAAAAACGAGACTTGTATGGTTTTGTCTAAACTTGGTTAATACCGCATTTCAATTTCAACTCGTTCAAAGTTTTTCCCTTAAACTGTACGAGTCTTTCACTAAATTTACTTCGCATTTACTTTTGCTTTTGCTGCCTGGAAACTCCTTCTGGTTCCTGTCTACCATGCTCGTGGCCAACTGCATATTAGCACTTATTTCTGCCCTTTTTCTGACCTATTACCGCCCTTATTATTGCTTTTCCCTTATTTCTCCTTTCTAAAAACAAGACTTGTATGGTATTGTTTAAACTTGATTGTTTCCGCATTTCAATTGGAACTTATTCCATGTTTTCCCCTTATGTTTATGAGTCATTCTTTAAATATCCTTCCCATTTACTTCGGTTATGCTCCTTGGAAACTCTTTCGGTTTCCTCGTCTACCATGCTTGTGCCCTACTACACCTCACGACTTATTTCTATCCTTTTCCTGACTTATTTCCGCCGTTATTGTTGCTTTTCCCTTGTTTCTCCTTTCTAAAAACGAAACTTATATGGTTTTGTCTAAACATGGTTATTTCCGCATTTCAATAAGAACTCGTTCCAAGTATTTCCATTAAACTGTACGAGTCTTTCACTAAATTTACTTCGCATTTACTTTTTGTTCTCGCCGCCCGGAAACTCCTTCTAGTTCATGTCTAACATGCTCGTGGCCTACCGCATATTACCACTTAATTCTCGCCCTTTTTCTCGGCTTATTTCCTCCCTTATTATTGCTTTTCCCTTATTTCTCCTTTCTAAAAACAAGACTTGTATGGTATTGTCTAAACTTGATTGTTTCCGCATTTCAATTGGAACTTATTCCATGTTTTCCCCTTAAGTTTATGAGTCTTTTACTAAATATCCTTCGCATTTACTTCGGTTATGATCCTCGGAAACTCCTTCGGTTTCCTCGTCTACCATGCTCGTGCCGTACTACACCTCACGACTTATTTCTATCCTTTTCCCGACTTATTTCCGCCGTTATTGTTGCTTTTCCCTTGTTTCTCCTTTCTAAAAACGAAACTTATATGGTTTTGTCTAAACATGGTTATTTCCGCATTTTAATTTGAACTCGTTCCAAGTATTTCCATTAAACCGTACGAGTCTTTCACTAAATTTACTTCGCATTTACTTTTTCTTCTCGCCGCCCGGAAACTCCTTCTAGTTCCCGTCTAACATGATCGTGGCCTACCGCATATTACCACTTATTTCTCGCCCTTTTTCGGCTTATTTCCGCCCTTATTATTGCTTTTCCCTTCTTTCTCCTTTCTAAAAACGAGACTTGTATGGTTTTGTCTAAACTTGGTTAATACCGCATTTCAATTTCAACTCGTTCAAAGTTTTTCCCTTAAACTGTACGAGTCTTTCACTAAATTTACTTCGCATTTACTTTTGCTTTTGCTTTGCCCGGAAACTCCTTCGGTTCCCGTCTACCATGCTCGTGGCCAACCGCATATTAGCACTTATTTCTCGCCCTTTTTCCGACCTATTACCGCCCTTATTATTGCTTTTCCCTTATTTCTCCTTTCTAAAAACAAGACTTGTATGGTATTGTTTAAACTTGATTGTTTCCGCATTTCAATTGGAACTTATTCCATGTTTTCCCCTTATGTTTATGAGTCATTCTTTAAATATCCTTCCCATTTACTTCGGTTATGCTCCTTGGAAACTCTTTCGGTTTCCTCGTCTACCATGCTCGTGCCCTACTACACCTCACGACTTATTTCTATCCTTTTCCTGACTTATTTCCGCCGTTATTGTTGCTTTTCCCTTGTTTCTCCTTTCTAAAAACGAAACTTATATGGTTTTGTGTAAACATGGTTATTTCCGCATTTCAATAAGAACTCGTTCCAAGTATTTCCATTAAACTGTACGAGTCTTACACTAAATTTACTTCGCATTTACTTTTTGTTCTCATCGCTCGGAAACTCCTTCTAGTTCATGTCTAACATGCTCATGGCCTACTGCATATTACCACTTAATTCTGCCCTTTTTCTGGCTTATTTCCTCCCTTATTATTGCTTTTCCCTTATTTCTCCTTTCTAAAAACAAGACTTGTATGGTATTGTCTAAACTTGATTGTTTTCGCATTTCAATTGGAACTTATTCCATGTTTTCCCCTTAAGTTTATGAGTCTTTTACTAAATATCCTTCGCATTTACTTCTGGTTATGATCCCTGGAAACTCCTTCGGTTTCCTGTCTACCATGCTCGTGCCGTACTACACCTCACGACTTATTTCTATCCTTTTCCTGACTTATTTCCGCCGTTATTGTTGCTTTTCCCTTGTTTCTCCTTTCTAAAAACGAAACTTATATGGTTTTGTCTAAACATGGTTATTTCCGCATTTTAATTTGAACTCGTTCCAAGTATTTCCATTAAACTCGTACGAGTCTTTCACTAAATTTACTTCGCATTTACTTTTTCTTCTGCTCGCCCGGAAACTCCTTCTAGTTCCCGTCTAACATGATCGTGGCCTACCGCATATTACTACTTATTTCTCGCCCTTTTTCGGCTTATTTCCGCCCTTATTATTGCTTTTCCCTTCTTTCTCCTTTCTAAAAACGAGACTTGTATGGTTTTGTCTAAACTTGGTTAATACCGCATTTCAATTTCAACTCGTTCAAAGTTTTTCCCTTAAACTGTACGAGTCTTTCACTAAATTTACTTCGCATTTACTTTTGCTTTTGCTCCCCGGAAACTCCTTCGGTTCCCGTCTACCATGCTCGTGGCCAACTGCATATTAGCACTTATTTCTCTCCTTTTTCTGACCTATTACCGCCCTTATTATTGCTTTTCCCTTATTTCTCCTTTCTAAAAACAAGACTTGTATGGTATTGTTTAAACTTGATTGTTTCCGCATTTCAATTGGAACTTATTCCATGTTTTCCCCTTATGGTTATGAGTCATTCTTTAAATATCCTTCGCATTTACTTCTGGTTATGCTCCCTGGAAACTCCTTCGGTTTCCTGTCTACCATGCTCGTGCCATGCTACACCTCACGACTTATTTCTATCCTTTTTCTGGCTTATTTCCGCCCTTATTATTGCTTTTCCCTTCTTTCTCCTTTCTAAAAACGAGACTTGTATGGTTTTGTCTAAACTTGGTTAATACCGCATTTCAATTTCAACTCGTTCAAAGTTTTTCCCTTAAACTGTACGAGTCTTTCACTAAATTTACTTCGCATTTACTTTTGCTTTTGCTTTGCCCGGAAACTCCTTCGAGTTCCTGTCTACCATGCTCGTGGCCAACTGCATATTAGCACTTATTTCTGCCCTTTTTCTGACCTATTACCGCCCTTATTATTGCTTTTCCCTTATTTCTCCTTTCTAAAAACAAGACTTGTACGGTATTGTTTAAACTTGATTGTTTCGGCATTTCAATTAGAACTTATTCCATGTTTTCCCCTTATGTTTATGAGTCATTCTTTAAATATCCTTCCCATTTACTTCTGGTTATGCTCCTTGGAAACTCTTTCGGTTTCCTGTCTACCATGCTCGTGCCCTACTACACCTTACGACTTATTTCTATCCTTTTCCTGACTTATCTCCGCCGTTATTGTTGCTTTTCCCTTATTTCTCCTTTCTAAAAACGAAACTTATATGGTTTTGTCTAAACATGGTTATTTCCGCATTTCAATAAGAACTCGTTCCAAGTATTTCCATTAAACTGTACGAGTCTTTCACTAAATTTACTTCGCATTTACTTTTTGTTCTGCTGCCTGGAAACTCCTTCTAGTTCATGTCTAACATGCTCATGGCCTACTGCATATTACCACTTAATTCTGCCCTTTTTCTGGCTTATTTCCTCCCTTATTATTGCTTTTCCCTTATTTCTCCTTTCTAAACACAAGACTTGTATGGTATTGTCTAAACTTGATTGTTTCCGCATTTCAATTGGAACTTATTCCATGTTTTCCCCTTAAGTTTATGAGTCTTTTACTAAATATCCTTCGCATTTACTTCTGGTTATGATCCCTGGAAACTCCTTCGGTTTCCTGTCTACCATGCTCGTGCCGTACTACACCTCACGACTTATTTCTATCCTTTTCCTGACTTATTAAGTCGTTATTGTTGCTTTTCCCTTGTTTCTCCTTTCTAAAAACGAAACTTATATGGTTTTGTCTAAACATAGTTATTTCCGCATTTTAATTTGAACTCGTTCCAAGTATTTTCATTAAACTGTACGAGTCTTTCACTAAATTTACTTCGCATTTACTTTTTGTTCTGCTGCCTGGAAACTCCTTCTGGTTCCTGTCTACCATGCTCGTGGCCAACTGCATATTAGCACTTATTTCTGCCTTTTTCTGACCTATTACCGCCCTTATTATTGCTTTTCCCTTATTTCTCCTTTCTAAAAACAAGACTTGTATGGTATTGTTTAAACTTGATTGTTTCCGCATTTCAATTAGAACTTATTCCATGTTTTCCCCTTATGTTTATGAGTCATTCTTTAAATATCCTTCCCATTTACTTCTGGTTATGCTCCTTGGAAACTCTTTCGGTTTCCTGTCTACCATGCTCGTGTCCTACTACACCTCACGACTTATTTCTATCCTTTTCCTGACTTATTTCCGCCGTTATTGTTGCTTTTCCCTTGTTTCTCCTTTCTAAAAACGAAACTTATATGGTTTTGTCTAAACATGGTTATTTCCGCATTTCAATAAGAACTCGTTCCAAGTATTTCCATTAAACTGTACGAGTCTTTCACTAAATTTACTTCGCATTTACTTTTTGTTCTCATTGCGCCTGGAAACTCCTTCTAGTTCATGTCTAACATGCTCATGGCCTA
Organism: Linum usitatissimum; assembly: GCA_030674075.2. Taxonomy (NCBI): domain Eukaryota; kingdom Viridiplantae; phylum Streptophyta; class Magnoliopsida; order Malpighiales; family Linaceae; genus Linum; species Linum usitatissimum. The sequence continues at coordinate 89,491 of JAUJYP020000387.1, read as the reverse complement.
CTGCATATTACCACTTAATTCTGCCCTTTTTCTGGCTTATTTCCTCCCTTATTATTGCTTTTCCCTTATTTCTCCTTTCTAAAAACAAGACTTGTATGGTATTGTCTAAACTTGATTGTTTCCGCATTTCAATTGGAACTTATTCCATGTTTTCCCCTTAAGTTTATGAGTCTTTTACTAAATATCCTTCGCATTTACTTCTGGTTATGATCCTGGAAACTCCTTCGGTTTCCTGTCTACCATGCTCGTGCCGTACTACACCTCACGACTTATTTCTATCCTTTTCCCAACTTATTTCCGTCGTTATTGTTGCTTTTCCCTTGTTTCTCCTTTCTAAAAACGAAACTTATATGGTTTTGTCTAAACATGGTTATTTCCGCATTTTAATTTGAACTCGTTCCAAGTATTTTCATTAAACCGTACGAGTCTTTCACTAAATTTACTTCGCATTTACTTTTTGTTCTGCTGCCTGGAAACTCCTTCTGGTTCCTGTCTACCATGCTCGTGGCCAACTGCATATTAGCACTTATTTCTGCCTTTTTCTGACCTATTACCGCCCTTATTATTGCTTTTCCCTTATTTCTCCTTTCTAAAAACAAGACTTGTATGGTATTGTTTAAACTTGATTGTTTCCGCATTTCAATTAGAACTTATTCCATGTTTTCCCCTTATGTTTATGAGTCATTCTTTAAATATCCTTCCCATTTACTTCTGGTTATGCTCCTTGGAAACTCTTTCGGTTTCATGTCTACCATGCTCGTGCCCTACTACACCTCACGACTTATTTCTGTCCTTTTCCCCACTTATTTCCGCCGTTATTGTTGCTTTTCCCTTGTTTCTCCTTTCTAAAAACGAAACTTATATGGTTTTGTCTAAACATGGTTATTTCCGCATTTCAATTAGAACTCGTTCCAAGTATTTCCATTAAACTCGTACGAGTCTTTCACTAAATTTACTTCGCATTTACTTTTTGTTTTCGTTCCCGGAAACTCCTTCTAGTTCATGTCTAACATGCTCGTGGCCTACCGCATATTACCACTTATTTCTTCCTTTTTCTCGGCTTATTTCCTCCCTTATTATTGCTTTTCCCTTATTTCTCCTTTCTAAAAATAAGACTTGTATGGTATTGTCTAAACTTGATTGTTTCCGCATTTCAATTGGAACTTATTCCATGTTTTCCCCTTAAGTTTATGAGTCTTTTACTAAATATCCTTCGCATTTACTTCGGTTATGATCCCCGGAAACTCCTTCGGTTTCCTCGTCTACCATGCTCGTGCCGTACTACACCTCACGACTTATTTCTATCCTTTTCCTGATTTATTTCCGCCGTTATTGTTGCTTTTCCCTTGTTTCTCCTTTCTAAAAACGAAACTTATATGGTTTTGTCTAAACATGGTTATTTCCGCATTTTAATTTGAACTCGTTCCAAGTATTTCCATTAAACTGTACGAGTCTTTCACTAAATTTACTTCGCATTTACTTTTTCTTCTCTCACGCCCGGAAACTCCTTCTAGTTCATGTCTAACATGATCGTGGCCTACCGCATATTACCACTTATTTCGCCCTTTTTCTGGCTTATTTCCGCCCTTATTATTGCTTTTCCCTTCTTTCTCCTTTCTAAAAACGAGACTTGTATGGTTTTGTCTAAACTTGGTTAATACCGCATTTCAATTTCAACTCGTTCAAAGTTTTTCCCTTAAACTGTACGAGTCTTTCACTAAATTTACTTCGCATTTACTTTTGCTTTTGCTACCTGGAAACTCCTTCTGGTTCCTGTCTACCATGCTCGTGGCCAACTTCATATTAGCACTTATTTCTGCCCTTTTTCTGACCTATTTCCGCCCTTATTATTGCTTTTCCCTTATTTCTCCTTTCTAAAAACAAGACTTGTATGGTATTGTTTAAACTTGATTGTTTCCGCATTTCAATTGGAACTTATTCCATGTTTTCCCCTTATGTTTATGAGTCATTCTTTAAATATCCTTCCCATTTACTTCTGGTTATGCTCCCTGGAAACTCCTTCGGTTTCCTGTCTACCATGCTCGTGCCCTACTACACCTCACGACTTATTTCTATCCTTTTCCTAACTTATTTCCGCCGTTATTGTTTCTTTTCACTTGTTTCTCCTTTCTAAAAACGAAACTTATATGGTTTTGTCTAAACATGGTTATTTCCGCATTTTAATTTGAACTCGTTCCAAGTATTTCCATTAAACTCGTACGAGTCTTTCACTAAATTTACTTCGCATTTACTTTTTCTTCTTGCCGCTCGGAAACTCCTTCTAGTTCATGTCTAACATGCTCGTGGCCTACCGCATATTACCACTTATTTCTGCCCTTTTTCTGGCTTATTTCCGCCCTTATTATTGCTTTTCCCTTCTTTCTCCTTTCTAAAAACGAGACTTGTATGGTTTTGTCTAAACTTGGTTAATACCGCATTTCAATTTCAACTCGTTCAAAGTTTTTCCCTTAAACTGTACGAGTCTTTCACTAAATTTACTTCGCATTTACTTTTGCTTTTGCTACCTGGAAACTCCTTCTGGTTCCTGTCTACCATGCTCGTGGCCAACTTCATATTAGCACTTATTTCTCGCCCTTTTTCCGACCTATTTCCGCCCTTATTATTGCTTTTCCCTTATTTCTCCTTTCTAAAAACAAGACTTGTATGGTATTGTTTAAACTTGATTGTTTCCGCATTTCAATTGGAACTTATTCCATGTTTTCCCCTTATGTTTATGAGTCATTCTTTAAATATCCTTCCCATTTACTTCGGTTATGCTCCTTGGAAACTCTTTCGGTTTCCGTCTACCATGCTCGTGCCCTACTACACCTCACGACTTATTTCTATCCTTTTCCTAACTTATTTCCGCCGTTATTGTTGCTTTTCCCTTGTTTCTCCTTTCTAAAAACGAAACTTATATGGTTTTGTCTAAACATGGTTATTTCCGCATTTCAATTTGAACTCGTTCCAAGTATTTCCATTAAACCGTACGAGTCTTTCACTAAATTTACTTCGCATTTACTTTTTGTTTCGCTGCTTTGAAACTCCTTCTAGTTCATGTCTAACATGCTCGTGGCCTACCGCATATTACCACTTAATTCTACCCTTTTTCGGCTTATTTCCGCCCTTATTATTGCTTTTCCCTTATTTCTCCTTTCTAAAAACAAGACTTGTATGGTATTGTCTAAACTTGATTGTTTCCGCATTTCAATTGGAACTTATTCCATGTTTTCCCCTTAAGTTTATGAGTCTTTTACTAAATATCCTTCGCATTTACTTCGGTTATGATCCCCGGAAACTCCTTCGGTTTCTTCGTCTACCATGCTCGTGCCGTACTACACCTCACGACTTATTTCTATCCTTTTCCTGATTTATTTCCGCCGTTATTGTTGCTTTTCCCTTGTTTCTCCTTTCTAAAAACGAAACTTATATGGTTTTGTCTAAACATGGTTATTTCCGCATTTTAATTTGAACTCGTTCCAAGTATTTCCATTAAACCGTACGAGTCTTTCACTAAATTTACTTCGCATTTACTTTTTCTTTTCGCCGCTCGGAAACTCCTTCTAGTTCCCGTCTAACATGATCGTGGCCTACCGCATATTACCACTTATTTCTGCCCTTTTTCTGGCTTATTTCCGCCCTTATTATTGCTTTTCCCATCTTTCTCCTTTCTAAAAACGAGACTTGTATGGTTTTGTCTAAACTTGGTTAATACCGCATTTCAATTTCAACTCGTTCAAAGTTTTTCCCTTAAACTGTACGAGTCTTTCACTAAATTTACTTCGCATTTACTTTTGCTTTTGCTTTTGCCCGGAAACTCCTTCGGTTCCCGTCTACCATGCTCGTGGCCAACTACATATTAGCACTTATTTCTCGCCCTTTTTCCGACCTATTACCGCCCTTATTATTGCTTTTCCCTTATTTCTCCTTTCTAAAAACAAGACTTGTATGGTATTATTTAAACGTGATTGTTTCCGCATTTCAATTGGAACTTATTCCATGTTTTCCCCTTATGTTTATGAGTCATTCTTTAAATATCCTTCCCATTTACTTCGGTTATGCTCCCCGGGAAACTCCTTCGGTTTCTCGTCTACCATGCTCGTGCCCTACTACACCTCACGACTTATTTCTATCCTTTTCCCGACTTATTTCCGCCGTTATTGTTGCTTTTCCCTTGTTTCTCCTTTCTAAAAACGAAACTTATATGGTTTTGTCTAAACATGGTTATTTCCGCATTTTAATTTGAACTCGTTCCAAGTATTTCCATTAAACTCGTACGAGTCTTTCACTAAATTTACTTCGCATTTACTTTTTCTTCTCCCTTTGAAACTCCTTCGGTTCCCGTCTACCATGCTCGTGGCCTACCGCATATTACCACTTATTTCTGCCCTTTTTCTGGCTTATTTCCGCCCTTATTATTGCTTTTCCCATCTTTCTCCTTTCTAAAAACGAGACTTGTATGGTTTTGTCTAAACTTGGTTATTACCGCATTTCAATTTCAACTCGTTCAAAGTTTTTCCCTTAAACTGTACGAGTCTTTCACTAAATTTACTTCGCATTTACTTTTGCTTTTCCTGCCTGGAAACTCCTTCTGGTTCCTGTCTACCATGCTCGTGGCCAACTACATATTAGCACTTATTTCTGCCCTTTTTCTGACCTATTTCCGCCCTTATTATTGCTTTTCCCTTATTTCTCCTTTCTAAAAACAAGACTTGTATGGTATTTTCTAAACTTGATTGTTTCCGCATTTCAATTGGAACTTATTCCATGTTTTCCCCTTATGTTTATGAGTCATTCTTTAAATATCCTTCCCATTTACTTGGTTATGCTCCCCGGAAACTCCTTCGGTTTCCTCGTCTACCATGCTCGTGCCCTACTACACCTCACGACTTATTTCTATCCTTTTCCTGACTTATTTCCGCCGTTATTGTTGCTTTTCCCTTGTTTCTCCTTTCAAAAAACGAAACTTATATGGTTTTGTCTAAACATGGTTATTTCCGCATTTTAATTTGAACTCGTTCCAAGTATTTCCATTAAACTATACGAGTCTTTCACTAAATTTACTTCGCATTTACTTTTGCTTTTGCCTCCCGGAAACTCCTTCTAGTTCCCGTCTACCATGATCGTGGCCTACCGCATATTACCACTTATTTCTCGCCCTTTTTCCGGCTTATTTCCGCCCTTATTATTGCTTTTCCCATCTTTCTCCTTTCTAAAAATGAGACTTGTATGGTTTTGTCTAAACTTGGTTATTACCGCATTTCAATTTCAACTCGTTCAAAGTTTTTCCCTTAAACCGTACGAGTCTTTCACTAAATTTACTTCGCATTTACTTTTGCTTTTGCCGCTTTGCGGAAACTCCTTCCGGTTCCCGTCTACCATGCTCGTGGCCAATTGCATATTAGCACTTATTTCTCGCCCTTTTTCGACCTATTTCCGCCCTTATTATTGCTTTTCCCTTATTTCTCCTTTCTAAAAACAAGACTTGTATGGTATTGTTTAAACTTGATTGTTTCCGCATTTCAATTGGAACTTATTCCATGTTTTCCCCTTATGTTTATGAGTCATTCTTTAAATATCCTTCCCATTTACTTCTGGTTATGCTCCTTGGAAACTCTTTCGGTTTCCTGTCTACCATGCTCGTGCCCTACTACACCTCACGACTTATTTCTATCCTTTTCCTGACTTATTTCTATCCTTTTCCTGACTTATTTCCGCCGTTATTGTTGCTTTTCCCTTGTTTCTCCTTTCTAAAAACGAAACTTATATGGTTTTGTCTAAACATGGTTATTTCCGCATTTCAATAAGAACTCGTTCCAAGTATTTCCATTAAACCAGTTCTTTCACTAAATTTACTTCGCATTTACTTTTTGTTCTCGCTCGTCCGGAAACTCCTTCAGTTCATGTCTAACATGCTCATGGCCTACCGCATATTACCACTTAATTCTCGCCTTTTTCTGGCTTATTTCCTCCCTTATTATTGCTTTTCCCTTATTTCTCCTTTCTAAAAACAAGACTTGTACGGTATTGTCTAAACTTGATTGTTTCCGCATTTCAATTGGAACTTATTCCATGTTTTCCCCTTAAGTTTATGAGTCTTTTACTAAATATCCTTCGCATTTACTTCTGGTTATGATCCCTGGAAACTCCTTCGGTTTCCTGTCTACCATGCTCGTGCCGTACTACACCTCACGACTTATTTCTATCCTTTTCCTGACTTATTTCCGTCGTTATTGTTGCTTTTCCCTTGTTTCTCCTTTCTAAAAACGAAACTTATATGGTTTTGTCTAAACATGGTTATTTCCGCATTTCAATTTCAACTCGTTCAAAGTTTTTCCCTTAAACTGTACGAGTCTTTCACTAAATTTACTTCGCATTTACTTTTGCTTTTGCTGCCTGGAAACTCCTTCTGGTTCCTGTCTACCATGCTCGTGGCCTACTGCATATTAGCACTTATTTCTGCCCTTTTTCTGACCTATTACCGCCCTTATTATTGCTTTTCCCTTATTTCTCCTTTCTAAAAACAAGACTTGTATGGTATTGTTTAAACTTGATTGTTTCCGCATTTCAATTGGAACTTATTCCATGTTTTCCCCTTATGTTTATGAGTCATTCTTTAAATATCCTTCCCATTTACTTCCGTTTATGCTCCTTGGAAACTCTTTCGGTTTCCTGTCTACCATGCTCGTGCCCTACTACACCTCACGACTTATTTCTATCCTTTTCCTGACTTATTTCTATCCTTTTCCTGACTTATTTCCGCCGTTATTGTTGCTTTTCCCTTGTTTCTCCTTTCTAAAAACGAAACTTATATGGTTTTGTCTAAACATGGTTATTTCCGCATTTCAATTTGAACTCGTTCCAAGTATTTCCATTAAACTCGTACGAGTCTTTCACTAAATTTACTTCGCATTTACTTTTTGTTCCGCCGCCCGGAAACTCCTTCTAGTTCATGTCTAACATGCTCGTGGCCTACCGCATATTACCACTTATTTCTCCCTTTTTCTCGGCTTATTTCCGCCCTTATTATTGCTTTTCCCTTATTTCTCCTTTCTAAAAACAAGACTTGTACGGTATTGTCTAAACTTGATTGTTTCCGCATTTCAATTGGAACTTATTCCATGTTTTCCCCTTTAGTTTATGAGTCTTTTACTAAATATCCTTCGCATTTACTTCTGTTATGCTCCCCGGAAACTCCTTCGGTTTCTGTCTACCATGCTCGTGCCGTACTACACCTCACGACTTATTTCTATCCTTTTCCCCGACTTATTTCCGCCGTTATTGTTGCTTTTCCCTTGTTTCTCCTTTCTAAAAACGAAACTTATATGGTTTTGTCTAAACATGGTTATTTCCGCATTTTAATTTGAACTCGTTCCAAGTATTTCCATTAAACCGTACGAGTCTTTCACTAAATTTACTTCGCATTTACTTTTTCTTCTCGCCGCCCTTGGAAACTCCTTCTAGTTCCTATCTAACATGATCGTGGCCTACTGCATATTACCACTTATTTCTCGCCCTTTTTCTGGCTTATTTCCGCCCTTATTATTGCTTTTCCCTTCTTTCTCCTTTCTAAAAACGAGACTTGTATGGTTTTGTCTAAACTTGGTTAATACCGCATTTCAATTTCAACTCGTTCAAAGTTTTTCCCTTAAACTGTACGAGTCTTTCACTAAATTTACTTCGCATTTACTTTTGCTTTTGCCGCCCGGAAACTCCTTCGGTTCCCCGTCTACCATGCTCGTGGCCAACCGCATATTAGCACTTATTTCTCGCCCTTTTTCTCGACCTATTTCCGCCCTTATTATTGCTTTTCCCTTATTTCTCCTTTCTAAAAACAAGACTTGTATGGTATTGTTTAAACTTGATTGTTTCCGCATTTCAATTGGAACTTATTCCATGTTTTCCCCTTATGTTTATGAGTCATTCTTTAAATATCCTTCCCATTTACTTCGGTTATGCTCCTTGGAAACTCTTTCGGTTTCCTCGTCTACCATGCTCGTGCCCTACTACACCTCACGACTTATTTCTATCCTTTTCCTGACTTATTTCCGCCGTTATTGTTGCTTTTCCCTTGTTTCTCCTTTCTAAAAACGAAACTTATATGGTTTTGTCTAAACATGGTTATTTCCGCATTTCAATTTGAACTCGTTCCAAGTATTTCCATTAAACTGTACGAGTCTTTCACTAAATTTACTTCGCATTTACTTTTTGCTTTTGCCGCCCGGAAACTCCTTCTAGTTCATGTCTAACATGCTCGTGGCCTACCGCATATTACCACTTATTTCTCGCCTTTTTCCGCTTATTTCCGCCCTTATTATTGCTTTTCCCTTATTTCTCCTTTCTAAAAACAAGACTTGTATGGTATTGTCTAAACTTGATTGTTTCCGCATTTCAATTGGAACTTATTCCATGTTTTCCCCTTAAGTTTATGAGTCTTTTACTAAATATCCTTCGCATTTACTTCTGTTATGATCCCCGGAAACTCCTTCGGTTTCCGTCTACCATGCTCGTGCCGTACTACACCTCACGACTTATTTCTATCCTTTTCCCCGACTTATTTCCGCCGTTATTGTTGCTTTTCCCTTGTTTCTCCTTTCTAAAAACGAAACTTGTATGGTTTTGTCTAAACATGGTTATTTCCGCATTTTAATTTGAACTCGTTCCAAGTATTTCCCTTAAACCGTACGAGTCTTTCACTAAATTTACTTCGCATTTACTTTTGCTTTTTGCCGCCTTCGGAAACTCCTTCTCCGGTTCCTGTCTACCATGCTCGTGGCCAACTGCATATTAGCACTTATTTCTGCCCTTTTTCTGACCTATTTCCGCCCTTATTATTGCTTTTCCCTTATTTCTCCTTTCTAAAAACAAGACTTGTATGGTATTGTTTAAACTTGATTGTTTCCGCATTTCAATTGGAACTTATTCCATGTTTTCCCCTTATGTTTACGAGTCATGCTTTATATATCCTTCGCATTTACTTCTGGTTATGCTCCCTGGAAACTCCTTCGGTTTCCTGTCTACCATGCTCGTGCCGTACTACACCTCACGACTTATTTCTATCCTTTTCCTGACTTATTTCCGCCGTTATTGTTTCTTTTCCCTTGTTTCTCCTTTCTAAAAACGAAACTTATATGGTTTTGTCTAAACATGGTTATTTCCGCATTTTAATTTGAACTCGTTCCAAGTATTTTCATTAAACCGTACGAGTCTTTCACTAAATTTACTTCGCATTTACTTTTTCTTTTGCCGCCCGGAAACTCCTTCTAGTTCCCCGTCTAACATGATCGTGGCCTACCGCATATTACCACTTATTTCTCGCCCTTTTTCTGGCTTATTTCCGCCCTTATTATTGCTTTTCCCTTCTTTCTCCTTTCTAAAAACGAGACTTGTATGGTTTTGTCTAAACTTGGTTATTACCGCATTTCAATTTCAACTCGTTCAAAGTTTTTCCCTTAAACTGTACGAGTCTTTCACTAAATTTACTTCGCATTTACTTTTGCTTTTGCTGCCTGGAAACTCCTTCTGGTTCCTGTCTACCATGCTCGTGGCCAACTGCATATTAGCACTTATTTCTGCCCTTTTTGTGACCTATTATCGCCCTTATTATTGCTTTTCCCTTATTTCTCCTTTCTAAAAACAAGACTTGTATGGTATTGTTTAAACTTGATTGTTTCCACATTTCAATTGGAACTTATTCCATGTTTTCCCCTTATGTTTATGAGTCATTCTTTAAATATCCTTCCCATTTACTTTTGGTTATGCTCCTTGGAAACTCTTTCGGTTTCCTGTCTACCATGCTCGTGCCCTACTACACCTCACGACTTATTTCTATCCTTTTCCCCGACTTATTTCCGCCGTTATTGTTGCTTTTCCCTTGTTTCTCCTTTCTAAAAACGAAACTTATATGGTTTTGTCTAAACATGGTTATTTCCGCATTTCAATATGAACTCGTTCCAAGTATTTCCATTAAACTCGTACGAGTCTTTCACTAAATTTACTTCGCATTTACTTTTTGTTCTCCGCCCGGAAACTCCTTCTAGTTCATGTCTAACATGCTCGTGGCCTACCGCATATTACCACTTAATTCTCGCCCTTTTTCCCGGCTTATTTCCGCCCTTATTATTGCTTTTCCCTTATTTCTCCTTTCTAAAAACAAGACTTGTATGGTATTGTCTAAACTTGATTGTTTCCGCATTTCAATTGGAACTTATTCCATGTTTTCCCCTTAAGTTTATGAGTCTTTTACTAAATATCCTTCGCATTTACTTCTGGTTATGATCCCTGGAAACTCCTTCGGTTTCCTGTCTACCATGCTCGTGCCGTACTACACCTCACGACTTATTTCTATCGTTTTCCTGACTTATTTCCGCCGTTATTGTTGCTTTTCCCTTGTTTCTCCTTTCTAAAAACGAAACTTATATGGGTTTGTCTAAACATGGTTATTTCCGCATTTTAATTTGAACTCGTTCCAAGTATTTCCATTAAACTGTACGAGTCTTTCACTAAATTTACTTCGTATTTACTTTTTGTTCTGCTGCCTGGAAACTCCTTCTAGTTCCTGTCTAACATGATCGTGGCCTACTGCATATTACCACTTATTTCTGCCCTTTTTCGGCTTATTTCCGCCCTTATTATTGCTTTTCCCTTCTTTCTCCTTTCTAAAAACGAGACTTGTATGGTTTTGTCTAAACTTGGTTATTACCGCATTTCAATTTCAACTCGTTCAAAGTTTTTCCCTTAAACTGTACGAGTCTTTCACTAAATTTACTTCGCATTTACTTTTGCTTATGCTGCCTGGAATCTCCTTCTGGTTCCTGTCTACCATGCTCGTGGCCAAATGCATATTAGCACTTATTTCTGCCCTTTTTTTGACCTATTTCCGCCCTTATTATTGCTTTTCCCTTATTTCTCCTTTCTAAAAACAAGACTTGTATGGTATTGTCTAAACTTGATTGTTTCCGCATTTCAATTGGAACTTATTCCATGTTTTCCCCTTATGTTTATGAGTCATTCTTTAAATATCCTTCCCATTTACTTCTGGTTATGCTCCTTGGAAACTCTTTCGGTTTCCTGTCTACCATGCTCGTGCCCTACTACACCTCACGACTTATTTCTATCATTTTCCTGACTTATTTCCGCCGTTATTGTTGCTTTTCCCTTGTTTCTCCTTTCTAAAAACGAAACTTATATGGTTTTGTCTAAACATGGTTATTTCCGCATTTCAATTTGAACTCGTTCCAAGTATTTCCATTAAACCGTACGAGTCTTTCACTAAATTTACTTCGTATTTACTTTTTGTTCTCCGCCTGGAAACTCCTTCTAGTTCATGTCTAACATGCTCGTGGCCTACTGCATATTACCACTTATTTCTGCCCTTTTTCTGGCTTATTTCCTCCCTTATTATTGCTTTTCCCTTATTTCTCCTTTCTAAAAACAAGACTTGTATGGTATTGTCTAAACTTGATTGTTTCCGCATTTCAATTGGAACTTATTCCATGTTTTCCCCTTAAGTTTATGAGTCTTTTACTAAATATCCTTCGCATTTACTTCGGTTATGATCCCCGGAAACTCCTTCGGTTTCCCGTCTACCATGCTCGTGCCGTACTACACCTCACGACTTATTTCTATCCTTTTCCCCGACTTATTTCCGCCGTTATTGTTGCTTTTCCCTTGTTTCTCCTTTCTAAAAACGAAACTTATATGGTTTTGTCTAAACATGGTTATTTCCGCATTTTAATTTGAACTCGTTCCAAGTATTTCCATTAAACTCGTACGAGTCTTTCACTAAATTTACTTCGTATTTACTTTTTGTTCTCGCTCGCCCGGAAACTCCTTCTAGTTCATGTCTAACATGCTCGTGGCCTACCGCATATTACCACTTATTTCTCGCCTTTTTCCGGCTTATTTCCTCCCTTATTATTGCTTTTCCCTTATTTCTCCTTTCTAAAAACAAGACTTGTATGGTATTGTCTAAACTTGATTGTTTCCGCATTTCAATTGGAACTTATTCCATGTTTTCCCCTTATGTTTATGAGTCATTCTTTAAATATCCTTCCCATTTACTTCTGGTTATGCTCCTTGGAAACTCCTTCGGTTTCCTGTCTACCATGCTCGTGCCCTACTACACCTCACGACTTATTTCTATCCTTTTCCTCGACTTATTTCCGCCGTTATTGTTGCTTTTCCCTTGTTTCTCCTTTCTAAAAACGAAACTTATATGGTTTTGTCTAAACATGGTTATTTCCGCATTTCAATTTGAACTCGTTCCAAGTATTTCCATTAAACCGTACGAGTCTTTCACTAAATTTACTTCGCATTTACTTTTTGTTCCGCCGCCCGGAAACTCCTTCTAGTTCATGTCTAACATGCTCGTGGCCTACCGCATATTACCACTTATTTCTCGCCCTTTTTCCGGCTTATTTCCTCCCTTATTATTGCTTTTCCCTTATTTCTCCTTTCTAAAAACAAGACTTGTATGGTATTGTCTAAACTTGATTGTTTCCGCATTTTAATTGGAACTTATTCCATGTTTTCCCCTTAAGTTTATGAGTCTTTTACTAAATATCCTTCGCATTTACTTCGGTTATGATCCCCGGAAACTCCTTCGGTTTCCTCGTCTACCATGCTCGTGCCGTACTACACCTCACGACTTATTTCTATCCTTTTCCCGACTTATTTCCGCCGTTATTGTTGCTTTTCCCTTGTTTCTCCTTTCTAAAAACGAAACTTATATGGTTTTGTCTAAACATGGTTATTTCCGCATTTTAATTTGAACTCGTTCCAAGTATTTCCATTAAACCGTACGAGTCTTTCACTAAATTTACTTCGCATTTACTTTTTTCTTCTCCTCCCGGAAACTCCTTCTAGTTCCCGTCTAACATGATCGTGGCCTACCGCATATTACCACTTATTTCTCCCCTTTTTCTGGCTTATTTCCGCCCTTATTATTGCTTTTCCCTTCTTTCTCCTTTCTAAAAACGAGACTTGTATGGTTTTGTCTAAACTTGGTTAATACCGCATTTCAATTTCAACTCGTTCAAAGTTTTTCCCTTAAACTGTACGAGTCTTTCACTAAATTTACTTCGCATTTACTTTTGCTTTTGCCGCCCGGAAACTCCTTCGGTTCCCGTCTACCATGCTCGTGGCCAACCGCATATTAGCACTTATTTCTCGCCTTTTTTCCGACCTATTTCCGCCCTTATTATTGCTTTTCCCTTATTTCTCCTTTCTAAAAACAAGACTTGTATGGTATTGTCTAAACTTGATTGTTTCCGCATTTCAATTGGAACTTATTCCATGTTTTCCCCTTATGTTTATGAGTCATTCTTTAAATATCCTTCCCATTTACTTCGGTTATGCTCCTTGGAAACTCTTTCGGTTTCCTCGTCTACCATGCTCGTGCCCTACTACACCTCACGACTTATTTCTATCCTTTTCCTGACTTATTTCCGCCGTTATTGTTGCTTTTCCCTTGTTTCTCCTTTCTAAAAACGAAACTTATATGGTTTTGTCTAAACATGGTTATTTCCGCATTTCAATTTGAACTCGTTCCAAGTATTTCCATTAAACTGTACGAGTCTTTCACTAAATTTACTTCGCATTTACTTTTTGTTCTCCGTCGCCCGGAAACTCCTTCTAGTTCATGTCTAACATGCTCGTGGCCTACTGCATATTACCACTTATTTCTGCCCTTTTTCTGGCTTATTTCCGCCCTTATTATTGCTTTTCCCTTATTTCTCCTTTCTAAAAACAAGACTTGTATGGTATTGTCTAAACTTGATTGTTTCCGCATTTCAATTGGAACTTATTCCATGTTTTCCCCTTAAGTTTATGAGTCTTTTACTAAATATCCTTCGCATTTACTTCGGTTATGATCCCCGGAAACTCCTTCGGTTTCCTCGTCTACCATGCTCGTGCCGTACTACACCTCACGACTTATTTCTATCCTTTTCCCGACTTATTTCCGCCGTTATTGTTGCTTTTCCCTTGTTTCTCCTTTCTAAAAACGAAACTTATATGGTTTTGTCTAAACATGGTTATTTCCGCATTTTAATTTGAACTCGTTCCAAGTATTTCCATTAAACCGTACGAGTCTTTCACTAAATTTACTTCGCATTTACTTTTTCTTCTTCTCGCCCGGAAACTCCTTCTAGTTCCCGTCTAACATGCTCGTGGCCTACTGCATATTACCACTTATTTCTCGCCCTTTTTCCGGCTTATTTCCGCCCTTATTATTGCTTTTCCCTTCTTTCTCCTTTCTAAAAACGAGACTTGTATGGTTTTGTCTAAACTTGGTTATTACCGCATTTCAATTTCAACTCGTTCAAAGTTTTTCCCTTAAACTCGTACGAGTCTTTCACTAAATTTACTTCGCATTTACTTTTGCTTTTGCCGCCCGGAAACTCCTTCGGTTCCCGTCTACCATGGTCGTGGCCTACTGCATATTACCACTTATTTCTCGCCTTTTTCTCGACTTATTTTCACCCTTATTATTGCTTTTCCCTTATTTCTCCTTTCTAAAAACAAGACTTGTATGGTATTCTCTAAACTTGATTGTTTCCGTATTTCAATTGGAACTTATTCCATATTTTCCCCTTAAGTTTATGAGTCTTTTACTAAATATCCTTCGCATTTACTTCGGTTATGCTCCTCGGAAACTCCTTCGGTTTCCCCGTCTACCATGCTCGTGCCCGACTACACCTCACGACTTATTTCTATCCTTTTCCCCGACTTATTTCCGCCGTTATTGTTGCTTTTCCCTTGTTTCTCCTTTCTAAAAACGAAACTTATATGGTTTTGTCTAAACATGGTTATTTCCGCATTTCAATTTGAACTCGTTCCAAGTATTTCCATTAAACCGTACGAGTCTTTCACTAAATTTACTTCGCATTTACTTTTTCTTCTCGCCGCTCGGAAACTCCTTCTAGTTCCTGTCTAACATGCTCGTGGCCTACCGCATATTACCACTTATTTCTCGCCCTTTTTCCGGCTTATTTCCGCCCTTATTATTGCTTTTCCCTTCTTTCTCCTTTCTAAAAACGAGACTTGTATGGTTTTGTCTAAACTTGGTTATTACCGCATTTCAATTTCAACTCGTTCAAAGTTTTTCCCTTAAACCGTACGAGTCTTTCACTAAATTTACTTCGCATTTACTTTTGCTTTTGCCGCCCGGAAACTCCTTCGGTTCCCGTCTACCATGCTCGTGGCCTACCGCATATTAGCACTTATTTCTCGCCCTTTTTCCGACCTATTTCCGCCCTTATTATTGCTTTTCCCTTATTTCTCCTTTCTAAAAACAAGACTTGTATGGTATTGTCTAAACTTGATTGTTTCCGCATTTCAATTGGAACTTATTCCATGTTTTCCCCTTATGTTTATGAGTCATTCTTTAAATATCCTTCCCATTTACTTCGGTTATGCTCCTTGGAAACTCTTTCGGTTTCCTCGTCTACCATGCTCGTGCCCTACTACACCTCACGACTTATTTCTATCCTTTTCCCGACTTATTTCCGCCGTTATTGTTGCTTTTCCCTTGTTTCTCCTTTCTAAAAACGAAACTTATATGGTTTTGTCTAAACATGGTTATTTCCGCATTTCAATTTGAACTCGTTCCAAGTATTTCCATTAAACTCGTACGAGTCTTTCACTAAATTTACTTCGCATTTACTTTTTGTTCTCGCCGCCCGGAAACTCCTTCTAGTTCATGTCTAACATGCTCGTGGCCTACCGCATATTACCACTTATTTCTCGCCCTTTTTCTGGCTTATTTCCGCCCTTATTATTGCTTTTCCCTTATTTCTCCTTTCTAAAAACAAGACTTGTATGGTATTGTCTAAACTTGATTGTTTCCGCATTTCAATTGGAACTTATTCCATGTTTTCCCCTTAAGTTTATGAGTCTTTTACTAAATATCCTTCGCATTTACTTCTGGTTATGCTCCCTGGAAACTCCTTCGGTTTCCTGTCTACCATGCTCGTGCCGTACTACACCTCACGACTTATTTCTATCCTTTTCCTGACTTATTTCCGCCGTTATTGTTGCTTTTCCCTTGTTTCTCCTTTCTAAAAACGAAACTTATATGGTTTTGTCTAAACATGGTTATTTCCGCATTTTAATTTGAACTCGTTCCAAGTATTTCCATTAAACTCGTACGAGTCTTTCACTAAATTTACTTCGCATTTACTTTTTCTTCTCGCCGCCCGGAAACTCCTTCTAGTTCCCGTCTAACATGCATCGTGGCCTACCGCATATTACCACTTATTTCTCGCCCTTTTTCCGGCTTATTTCCGCCCTTATTATTGCTTTTCCCTTCTTTCTCCTTTCTAAAAACGAGACTTGTATGGTTTTGTCTAAACTTGGTTATTACCGCATTTCAATTTCAACTCGTTCAAAGTTTTTCCCTTAAACTGTACGAGTCTTTCACTAAATTTACTTCGCATTTACTTTTGCTTTTGCTGCCAGGAAACTCCTTCTGGTTCCTGTGTACCATGGTCGTGGCCTACGGCATATTACCACTTATTTCTGCCTTTTTCTGACTTATTTTCGCCCTTATTATTGCTTTTCCCTTATTTCTCCTTTCTAAAAACAAGACTTGTATGGTATTGTCTAAACTTGATTGTTTCCGTATTTCAATTGGAACTTATTCCATGTTTTCCCCTTAAGTTTATGAGTCTTTCTTTAAATATCCTTCGCATTTACTTCTGGTTATGCTCCTCGGAAACTCCTTCGGTTTCCTGTCTACCATGCTCGTGCCCTACTACACCTCACGACTTATTTCTATCCTTTTCCCCGACTTATTTCCGCCGTTATTGTTGCTTTTCCCTTGTTTCTCCTTTCTAAAAACGAAACTTATATGGTTTTGTCTAAACATGGTTATTTCCGCATTTCAATTTGAACTCGTTCCAAGTATTTCCATTAAACTCGTACGAGTCTTTCACTAAATTTACTTCGCATTTACTTTTTCTTCTCGCCGTCTGGAAACTCCTTCTAGTTCCCGTCTAACATGCTCGTGGCCTACCGCATATTACCACTTATTTCTCGCCCTTTTTCTCGGCTTATTTCCGCCCTTATTATTGCTTTTCCCTTCTTTCTCCTTTCTAAAAACGAGACTTGTATGGTTTTGTCTAAACTTGGTTATTACCGCATTTCAATTTCAACTCGTTCAAAGTTTTTCCCTTAAACCGTACGAGTCTTTCACTAAATTTACTTCGCATTTACTTTTGCTTTTGCCGCCCGGAAACTCCTTCGGTTCCCGTCTACCATGCTCGTGGCCTACCGCATATTACCACTTATTTATGCCCTTTTTCTCGACTTATTTTCAGCCCTTATTATTGCTTTTCCCTTATTTCTCCTTTCTAAAAACAAGACTTGTATGGTATTGTCTAAACTTGATTGTTTCCGTATTTCAATTGGAACTTATTCCATGTTGTCCCCTTAAGTTTATGAGTCTTTTACTAAATATCCTTCGCATTTACTTCTGGTTATGCTCCCTGGAAACTCCTTCGGTTTCCTGTCTACCATGCTCGTGCCCTACTACACCTCACGACTTATTTCTATCCTTTTCCTGACTTATTTCCGCCGTTATTGTTTCTTTTCCCTTGTTTCTCCTTTCTAAAAACGAAACTTATATGGTTTTGTCTAAACATGGTTATTTCCGCATTTCAATTTGAACTCGTTCCAAGTATTTCCATTAAACTGTACGAGTCTTTCACTAAATTTACTTCGCATTTACTTTTTGTTCTCTGCGCTCCGGAAACTCCTTCTAGTTCATGTCTAACATGCTCGTGGCCTACCGCATATTACCACTTATTTCTCGCCCTTTTTCTCGGCTTATTTCCGCCCTTATTATTGCTTTTCCCTTATTTCTCCTTTCTAAAAACAAGACTTGTATGGTATTGTCTAAACTTGATTGTTTCCGCATTTCAATTGGAACTTATTCCATGTTTTCCCCTTAAGTTTATGAGTCTTTTACTAAATATCCTTCGCATTTACTTCGGTTATGCTCCCCGGAAACTCCTTCGGTTTCCTCGTCTACCATGCTCGTGCCGTACTACACCTCACGACTTATTTCTATCCTTTTCCTGACTTATTTCCGCCGTTATTGTTGCTTTTCCCTTGTTTCTCCTTTCTAAAAACGAAACTTATATGGTTTTGTCTAAACATGGTTATTTCCGCATTTTAATTTGAACTCGTTCCAAGTATTTCCATTAAACCGTACGAGTCTTTCACTAAATTTACTTCGCATTTACTTTTTCTTCTCGCTGCCCGGAAACTCCTTCTAGTTCCCGTCTAACATGCTCGTGGCCTACCGCATATTACCACTTATTTCTCGCCCTTTTTCCGGCTTATTTCCGCCCTTATTATTGCTTTTCCCTTCTTTCTCCTTTCTAAAAACGAGACTTGTATGGTTTTGTCTAAACTTGGTTATTACCGCATTTCAATTTCAACTCGTTCAAAGTTTTTCCCTTAAACCGTACGAGTCTTTCACTAAATTTACTTCGCATTTACTTTTGCTTTTGCTTTGCCCGGAAACTCCTTCGGTTCCCGTCTACCATGCTCGTGGCCTAACGGCATATTACCACTTATTTCTGCCCTTTTTCGACTTATTTCCGCCCTTATTATTGCTTTTCCCTTATTTCTCCTTTCTAAAAACAAGACTTGTATGGTATTGTCTAAACTTGATTGTTTCCGCATTTCAATTGGAACTTATTCCATGTTTTCCCCTTAAGTTTATGAGTCTTTCTTTAAATATCCTTCGCATTTACTTCTGGTTATGCTCCCTGGAAACTCCTTCGGTTTCCTCTCTACCATGCTCGTGCCGTACTACACCTCACGACTTATTTCTATCCTTTTCCTGACTTATTTCCGCCGTTATTGTTGCTTTTCCCTTGTTTCTCCTTTCTAAAAACGAAACTTATATGGTTTTGTCTAAACATGGTTATTTCCGCATTTCAATTTGAACTCGTTCCAAGTATTTCCATTAAACCGTACGAGTCTTTCACTAAATTTACTTCGCATTTACTTTTTGTTCTCGCCGCCTCGGAAACTCCTTCTAGTTCATGTCTAACATGCTCGTGGCCTACCGCATATTACCACTTATTTCTCGCCCTTTTTCTCGGCTTATTTCCGCCCTTATTATTGCTTTTCCCTTATTTCTCCTTTCTAAAAACAAGACTTGTATGGTATTGTCTAAACTTGATTGTTTCCGCATTTCAATTGGAACTTATTCCATGTTTTCCCCTTAAGTTTATGAGTCTTTTACTAAATATCCTTCGCATTTACTTCGGTTATGCTCCTCGGAAACTCCTTCGGTTTCCCTGTCTACCATGCTCGTGCCGTACTACACCTCACGACTTATTTCTATCCTTTTCCCGACTTATTTCCGCCGTTATTGTTGCTTTTCCCTTGTTTCTCCTTTCTAAAAACGAAACTTATATGGTTTTGTCTAAACATGGTTATTTCCGCATTTTAATTTGAACTCGTTCCAAGTATTTCCATTAAACCGTACGAGTCTTTCACTAAATTTACTTCGCATTTACTTTTTGTTCTCGCCGCCCGGAAACTCCTTCTAGTTCCCGTCTAACATGCTCGTGGCCTACCGCATATTACCACTTATTTCTCGCCCTTTTTCCGGCTTATTTCCGCCCTTATTATTGCTTTTCCCTTCTTTCTCCTTTCTAAAAACGAGACTTGTATGGTTTTGTCTAAACTTGGTTATTACCGCATTTCAATTTCAACTCGTTCAAAGTTTTTCCCTTAAACTGTACGAGTCTTTCACTAAATTTACTTCGCATTTACTTTTGCTTTTGCTGCCTGGAAACTCCTTCTGGTTCCTGTCTACCATGCTCGTGGCCTACTGCATATTAGCACTTATTTCTGCCCTTTTTCTGACCTATTTCCGCCCTTATTATTGCTTTTCCCTTATTTCTCCTTTCTAAAAACAAGACTTGTATGGTATTGTCTAAACTTGATTGTTTCCGCATTTCAATTGGAACTTATTCCATATTTTCCCCTTAAGTTTATGAGTCTTTTACTAAATATCCTTCGCATTTACTTCTGGTTATGCTCCTTGGAAACTCCTTCGGTTTCCTCGTCTACCATGCTCGTGCCCTACTACACCTCACGACTTATTTCTATCCTTTTCCCTGACTTATTTCCGCCGTTATTGTTGCTTTTCCCTTGTTTCTCCTTTCTAAAAACGAAACTTATATGGTTTTGTCTAAACATGGTTATTTCCGCATTTCAATTTGAACTCGTTCCAAGTATTTCCATTAAACTGTACGAGTCTTTCACTAAATTTACTTCGCATTTACTTTTTGTTCTCCGCTCGGAAACTCCTTCTAGTTCATGTCTAACATGCTCGTGGCCTACCGCATATTACCACTTATTTCTCGCCCTTTTTCCGGCTTATTTCCGCCCTTATTATTGCTTTTCCCTTATTTCTCCTTTCTAAAAACAAGACTTGTATGGTATTGTCTAAACTTGATTGTTTCCGCATTTCAATTGGAACTTATTCCATGTTTTCCCCTTAAGTTTATGAGTCTTTTACTAAATATCCTTCGCATTTACTTCGGTTATGCTCCCCGGAAACTCCTTCGGTTTCCTCGTCTACCATGCTCGTGCCGTACTACACCTCACGACTTATTTCTATCCTTTTCCTGACTTATTTCCGCCGTTATTGTTTCTTTTCCCTTGTTTCTCCTTTCTAAAAACGAAACTTATATGGTTTTGTCTAAACATGGTTATTTCCGCATTTTAATTTGAACTCGTTCCAAGTATTTCCATTAAACTGTACGAGTCTTTCACTAAATTTACTTCGCATTTACTTTTTTCTTCTCTCGGAAACTCCTTCTAGTTCCCGTCTAACATGCTCGTGGCCTACCGCATATTACCACTTATTTCTGCCCTTTTTCCGGCTTATTTCCGCCCTTATTATTGCTTTTCCCTTCTTTCTCCTTTCTAAAAACGAGACTTGTATGGTTTTGTCTAAACTTGGTTATTACCGCATTTCAATTTCAACTCGTTCAAAGTTTTTCCCTTAAACTGTACGAGTCTTTCACTAAATTTACTTCGCATTTACTTTTGCTTTTGCTGCCCGGAAACTCCTTCGGTTCCTGTCTACCATGCTCGTGGCCTACTGCATATTAGCACTTATTTTTGCCCTTTTCTGACCTATTTCCGCCCTTATTATTGCTTTTCCCTTATTTCTCCTTTCTAAAAACAAGACTTGTATGGTATTGTCTAAACTTGATTGTTTCCGCATTTCAATTGGAACTTATTCCATGGTTTCCCCTTAAGTTTATGAGTCTTTCTTTAAATATCCTTCCCATTTACTTCGGTTATGCTCCTTGGAAACTCCTTCGGTTTCCTGTCTACCATGCTCGTGCCCTACTACACCTCACGACTTATTTCTATCCTTTTCCTGACTTATTTCCGCCGTTATTGTTGCTTTTCCCTTGTTTCTCCTTTCTAAAAACGAAACTTATATGGTTTTGTCTAAACATGGTTATTTCCGCATTTCAATTTGAACTCGTTCCAAGTATTTCCATTAAACTGTACGAGTCTTTCACTAAATTTACTTCGCATTTACTTTTTGTTCTTTTGCCTGGAAACTCCTTCTAGTTCATGTCTAACATGCTCGTGGCCTACCGCATATTACCACTTATTTCTCGCCCTTTTTCTGGCTTATTTCCGCCCTTATTATTGCTTTTCCCTTATTTCTCCTTTCTAAAAACAAGACTTGTATGGTATTGTCTAAACTTGATTGTTTCCGCATTTCAATTGGAACTTATTCCATGTTGTCCCCTTAAGTTTATGAGTCTTTTACTAAATATCCTTCGCATTTACTTCTGGTTATGCTCCCTGGAAACTCCTTCGGTTTCCTGTCTACCATGCTCGTGCCGTACTACACCTCACGACTTATTTCTATCCTTTTCCTGACTTATTTCCGCCGTTATTGTTGCTTTTCCCTTGTTTCTCCTTTCTAAAAACGAAACTTATATGGTTTTGTCTAAACATGGTTATTTCCGCATTTTAATTTGAACTCGTTCCAAGTATTTCCATTAAACCGTACGAGTCTTTCACTAAATTTACTTCGCATTTACTTTTTCTTCTCTTTGCTCGGAAACTCCTTCTAGTTCCCGTCTAACATGCTCGTGGCCTACTGCATATTACCACTTATTTCTCGCCCTTTTTCCGGCTTATTTCCGCCCTTATTATTGCTTTTCCCTTCTTTCTCCTTTCTAAAAACGAGACTTGTATGGTTTTGTCTAAACTTGGTTATTACCGCATTTCAATTTCAACTCGTTCAAAGTTTTTCCCTTAAACCGTACGAGTCTTTCACTAAATTTACTTCGCATTTACTTTTGCTTTTGCCGCCCGGAAACTCCTTCGGTTCCCGTCTACCATGCTCGTGGCCTACCGCATATTAGCACTTATTTTTGCCCTTTTCTCGACCTATTTCCGCCCTTATTATTGCTTTTCCCTTATTTCTCCTTTCTAAAAACAAGACTTGTATGGTATTGTCTAAACTTGATTGTTTCCGCATTTCAATTGGAACTTATTCCATGTTTTCCCCTTAAGTTTATGAGTCTTTTACTTTAAATATCCTTCCCATTTACTTCGGTTATGCTCCTTGGAAACTCCTTCGGTTTCTGTCTACCATGCTCGTGCCCTACTACACCTCACGACTTATTTCTATCCTTTTCCCGACTTATTTCCGCCGTTATTGTTGCTTTTCCCTTGTTTCTCCTTTCTAAAAACGAAACTTATATGGTTTTGTCTAAACATGGTTATTTCCGCATTTCAATTTGAACTCGTTCCAAGTATTTCCATTAAACCGTACGAGTCTTTCACTAAATTTACTTCGCATTTACTTTTTGTTCTCGCCGCCCGGAAACTCCTTCTAGTTCATGTCTAACATGCTCGTGGCCTACTGCATATTACCACTTATTTCTGCCCTTTTTCTGGCTTATTTCCGCCCTTATTATTGCTTTTCCCTTATTTCTCCTTTCTAAAAACAAGACTTGTATGGTATTGTCTAAACTTGATTGTTTCCGCATTTCAATTGGAACTTATTCCATGTTTTCCCCTTAAGTTTATGAGTCTTTTACTAAATATCCTTCGCATTTACTTCGGTTATGCTCCCCGGAAACTCCTTCGGTTTCTCTACCTACCATGCTCGTGCCGTACTACACCTCACGACTTATTTCTATCCTTTTCCTTACTTATTTCCGCCGTTATTGTTGCTTTTCCCTTGTTTCTCCTTTCTAAAAACGAAACTTATATGGTTTTGTCTAAACATGGTTATTTCCGCATTTTAATTTGAACTCGTTCCAAGTATTTCCATTAAACCGTACGAGTCTTTCACTAAATGTACTTCGCATTTACTTTTTCTTCTCGCTCGCCCGGAAACTCCTTCTAGTTCCCGTCTAACATGCTCGTGGCCTACCGCATATTACCACTTATTTCTCGCCCTTTTTCTGGCTTATTTCTACCCTTATTATTGCTTTTCCCTTCTTTCTCGTTTCTAAAAACGAGACTTGTATGGTTTTGTCTAAACTTGGTTATTACCGCATTTCAATTTCAACTCGTTCAAAGTTTTTCCCTTAAACTGTACGAGTCTTTCACTAAATTTACTTCGCATTTACTTTTGCTTTTGCTTTGCCCGGAAACTCCTTCGGTTCCCGTCTACCATGCTCGTGGCCAACTACATATTAGCACTTATTTCTCGCCTTTTTCGACCTATTTCCGCCCTTATTATTGCTTTTCCCTTATTTCTCCTTTCTAAAAACAAGACTTGTATGGTATTGTCTAAACTTGATTGTTTCCGCATTTCAATTGGAACTTATTCCATGTTTTCCCCTTATGTTTATGAGTCATTCTTTAAATATCCTTCCCATTTACTTCTGGTTATGCTCCTTGGAAACTCCTTCGGTTTCCTGTCTACCATGCTCGTGCCCTACTACACCTCACGACTTATTTCTATCCTTTTCCTGACTTATTTCCGCCGTTATTGTTGCTTTTCCCTTGTTTCTCCTTTCTAAAAACGAAACTTATATGGTTTTGTCTAAACATGGTTATTTCCGCATTTTAATTTGAACTCGTTCCAAGTATTTCCATTAAACCGTACGAGTCTTTCACTAAATTTACTTCGCATTTACTTTTTGCTTTTGCCGCCCGGAAACTCCTTCTAGTTCCTGTCTAACATGCTCGTGGCCTACCGCATATTACCACTTATTTCTGCCCTTTTTCTGGCTTATTTCCGCCCTTATTATTGCTTTTCCCATCTTTCTCCTTTCTAAAAACGAGACTTGTATGGTTTTGTCTAAACTTGGTTATTACCGCATTTCAATTTCAACTCGTTCAAAGTTTTTCCCTTAAACTGTACGAGTCTTTCACTAAATTTACTTCGCATTTACTTTTGCTTTTGCTGCCCGGAAACTCCTTCGGTTCCTGTCTACCATGCTCGTGGCCTACCGCATATTAGCACTTATTTCTCTGCCTTTTTCCGACCTATTTCCGCCCTTATTATTGCTTTTCCCTTATTTCTCCTTTCTAAAAACAAGACTTGTATGGTATTGTCTAAACTTGATTGTTTCCGCATTTCAATTGGAACTTATTCCATGTTTTCCCCTTAAGTTTATGAGTCTTTTACTAAATATCCTTCGCATTTACTTCGGTTATGCTCCTCGGAAACTCCTTCGGTTTCCCGTCTACCATGCTCGTGCCGTACTACACCTCACGACTTATTTCTATCCTTTTCCCTGACTTATTTCCGCCGTTATTGTTTCTTTTCCCTTGTTTCTCCTTTCTAAAAACGAAACTTATATGGTTTTGTCTAAACATGGTTATTTCCGCATTTCAATTTGAACTCGTTCCAAGTATTTCCATTAAACTGTACGAGTCTTTCACTAAATTTACTTCGCATTTACTTTTTGTTCTGCTGCCTGGAAACTCCTTCTAGTTCCTGTCTAACATGCTCGTGGCCTACTGCATATTACCACTTATTTCTGCCCTTTTTCTGGCTTATTTCCGCCCTTATTATTGCTTTTCCCTTGTTTCTCCTTTCTCAAAACGAGACTTGTATGGTTTTGTCTAAATTTGGTTAGTACCGCATTTCAATTTCAACTCGTTCAAAGTTTTTCCCTTAAACTATACGAGTCTTTCACTAAATTTACTTCGCATTTACTTTTGCTGCCTGGAAACTCCTTCTGGTTCCTGTCTACCATGCTCGTGGCATACTGCATATTAGCACTTATTTATGCCCTTTTTCTGACTTATTTCCGCCCTTATTATTGCTTTTCCCTTATTTCTCCTTTCTAAAAACAAGACTTGTATGGTATTGTCTAAACTTGATTGTTTCCGCATTTCAATTGGAACTTATTCCATGTTTTCCCCTTAAGTTTATGAGTCTTTTACTAAATATCCTTCGCATTTACTTCTCGGTTATGCTCCCTGGAAACTCCTTCGGTTTCCTCTCTACCATGCTCGTGCCGTACTACACCTCACGACTTATTTCTATCCTTTTCCTGACTTATTTCCGCCGTTATTGTTTCTTTTCCCTTGTTTCTCCTTTCTAAAAACGAAACTTATATGGTTTTGTCTAAACATGGTTATTTCCGCATTTTAATTTGAACTCGTTCCAAGTATTTCCATTAAACTGTACGAGTCTTTCACTAAATTTACTTCGCATTTACTTTTTCTTCTTACCGCCGGAAACTCCTTCTAGTTCCTGTCTAACATGCTCGTGGCCTACCGCATATTACCACTTATTTCTCGCCCTTTTCGGCTTATTTCCGCCCTTATTATTGCTTTTCCCTTCTTTCTCCTTTCTAAAAACGAGACTTGTATGGTTTTGTCTAAACTTGGTTATTACCGCATTTCAATTTCAACTCGTTCAAAGTTTTTCCCTTAAACTATACGAGTCTTTCACTAAATTTACTTCGCATTTACTTTTGCTTTTCTTTGCCCGGAAACTCCTTCGGTTCCCGTCTACCATGCTCGTGGCCAACTACATATTAGCACTTATTTCTCGCCCTTTTCTGACCTATTTCCGCCCTTATTATTGCTTTTCCCTTATTTCTCCTTTCTAAAAACAAGACTTGTATGGTATTGTCTAAACTTGATTGTTTCCGCATTTCAATTGGAACTTATTCCATGTTTTCCCCTTATGTTTATGAGTCATTCTTTAAATATCCTTCCCATTTACTTCGGTTATGCTCCTTGGAAACTCTTTCGGTTTCCCGTCTACCATGCTCGTGCCCTACTACACCTCACGACTTATTTCTATCCTTTTCCCAACTTATTTCCGCCGTTATTGTTGCTTTTCCCTTGTTTCTCCTTTCTAAAAACGAAACTTATATGGTTTTGTCTAAACATGGTTATTTCCGCATTTCAATTTGAACTCGTTCCAAGTATTTCCATTAAACCGTACGAGTCTTTCACTAAATTTACTTCGCATTTACTTTTTGTTCTGTCGCCCGGAAACTCCTTCTAGTTCATGTCTAACATGCTCGTGGCCTACCGCATATTACCACTTATTTCTCGCCCTTTTTCCGGCTTATTTCCGCCCTTATTATTGCTTTTCCCTTATTTCTCCTTTCTAAAAACGAGACTTGTATGGTTTTGTCTAAACTTGGTTGTTACCGCATTTCAATTTCAACTTGTTCCATGTTTTCCCCTTAAGTTTACGAGTCTTTCACTAAATATCCTTCGCATTTACTTTTGCTTATGCTCCCCGGAAACTCCTTCGGTTCCCGTCTACCATGCTCGTGGCCGTACTACACCTCACTACTTATTTCTATCCTTTTTCCGACTTATTTCCGCCGTTATTATTGCTTTTCCCTTATTTCTCCTTTCTAAAAACAAGACTTGTATGGTATTGTCTAAACTTGATTGTTTCCGCATTTCAATTGGAACTTATTCCATGTTTTCCCCTTATGTTTATGAGTCATTCTTTAAATATCCTTCCCATTTACTTCGGTTATGCTCCCCGGAAACTCCTTCGGTTTCCTGTCTACCATGCTCGTGCCCTACTACACCTCACGACTTATTTCTATCCTTTTCCTGACTTATTTCCGCCGTTATTGTTGCTTTTCCCTTGTTTCTCCTTTCTAAAAACGAAACTTATATGGTTTTGTCTAAACATGGTTATTTCCGCATTTTAATTTGAACTCGTTCCAAGTATTTCCATTAAACTGTACGAGTCTTTCACTAAATTTACTTCGCATTTACTTTTTCTTCTGCTGTCTGGAAACTCCTTCTAGTTCCTGTCTAACATGCTCGTGGCCTACTGCATATTACCACTTATTTCTGCCCTTTTTCTGCCCTTATTATTGCTTTTCCCTTCTTTCTCCTTTCTAAAAACGAGACTTGTATGGTTTTGTCTAAACTTGATTATTCCGCATTTCAATTTAACTCGTCAATTTTTCCCTTAATATACGAGTCTTTCACTAAATTACTTCGCATTTACTTTTGCTGTCCGGAAACTCCTTCGGTTTCCGTGTACCATGGTCGTGGCCTACGGCATATTACCACTTATTTCTGCCTTTTTCTGACTTATTTTCAGCCTTATTATTGCTTTTCCCTTCTTTCTCCTTTCTAAAAACGAGACTTGTATGGTTTTGTCTAAACTTGGTTATTACCGCATTTCAATTTCAACTCGTTCAAAGTTTTTCCCTTAAACCGTACGAGTCTTTCACTAAATTTACTTCGCATTTACTTTTGCTTTTGCCGTGCCGGAAACTCCTTCGGTTCCCGTGTACCATGGTCGTGGCCTACGGCATATTACCACTTATTTCTGCCCTTTTTCCGACTTATTTTCAGCCCTTATTATTGCTTTTCCCTTATTTCTCCTTTTTGAAAACAAGACTTGTATGGTATTCTCTAAACTTGATTGTTTCCGTATTTCAATTGGAACTTATTCCATATTTTCCCCTTAAGTTTATGAGTCTTTTACTAAATATCCTTCGCATTTACTTCGGTTATGCTCCTGGAAACTCCTTCGGTTTCCTCGTCTACCATGCTCGTGCCCGACTACACCTCACGACTTATTTCTATCCTTTTCCTGACTTATTTCCGCCGTTATTGTTTCTTTTCCCTTGTTTCTCCTTTCTAAAAACGAAACTTATATGGTTTTGTCTAAACATGGTTATTTCCGCATTTTAATTTGAACTCGTTCCAAGTATTTCCATTAAACCGTACGAGTCTTTCACTAAATTTACTTCGCATTTACTTTTTCTTCGTCGGAAACTCCTTCTAGTTCCTTTCTAACATGCTCGTGGTCTACTGCATATTACCACTTATTTCTGCCCTTATTCTGGCTTATTTCCGCCCTTATTATTGCTTTTCCCTTGTTTCTCCTTTCTCAAAACGAGACTTGTATGGTTTTGTCTAAATTTGGTTAGTACCGCATTTCAATTTCAACTCGTTCAAAGTTTTTCCCTTAAACTGTACGAGTCTTTCACTAAATTTACTTCGCATTTACTTTTGCTTATGCTGCCTGGAAACTCCTTCTGGTTCCTGTCTACCATGCTCGTGGCCTACTGCATATTAGCACTTATTTCTGCCCTTTTTCTGACCTATTTCCGCCCTTATTATTGCTTTTCCCTTATTTCTCCTTTCTAAAAACAAGACTTGTATGGTATTGTCTAAACTCGATTGTTTCCGCATTTCAATTGGAACTTATTCCATGTTTTCCCCTTAAGTTTATGAGTCTTTTACTAAATATCCTTCGCATTTACTTCTGGTTATGCTCCTCGGAAACTCCTTCGGTTTCCTGTCTACCATGCTCGTGCCGTACTACACCTCACGACTTATTTCTATCCTTTTCCTGACTTATTTCCGCCGTTATTGTTTCTTTTCCCTTGTTTCTCCTTTCTAAAAACGAAACTTATATGGTTTTGTCTAAACATGGTTATTTCCGCATTTTAATTTGAACTCGTTCCAAGTATTTCCATTAAACTCGTACGAGTCTTTCACTAAATTTACTTCGCATTTACTTTTTCTTCTACCGCCCGGAAACTCCTTCTAGTTCCTGTCTAACATGCTCGTGGCCTACCGCATATTACCACTTATTTCTCGCCCTTTTTCGGCTTATTTCCGCCCTTATTATTGCTTTTCCCTTGTTTCTCCTTTCTCAAAACGAGACTTGTATGGTTTTGTCTAAATTTGGTTATTACCGCATTTCAATTTCAACTCGTTCAAAGTTTTTCCCTTAAACTATACGAGTCTTTCACTAAATTTACTTCGCATTTACTTTTGCTTTTGCTGCCTGGAAACTCCTTCTGGTTCCTATCTACCATGCTCGTGGCCAACTACATATTAGCACTTATTTCTGCCCTTTTTCTGACCTATTTCCACCCTTATTATTGCTTTTCCCTTATTTCTCTTTTCTAAAAACAAGACTTGTATGGTATTGTTTAAACTTGATTGTTTCCGCATTTCAATTGGAACTTATTCCATGTGTTACCCTTATGTTTATGAGTCATTCTTTAAATATCCTTCCAATTTACTTCGGTTATGCTCCTTGGAAACTCTTTCGGTTTCCTCGTCTACCATGCTCGTGCCCTACTACACCTCACGACTTATTTCTATCCTTTTCCTAACTTATTTCCGCCGTTATTGTTGCTTTTCCCTTGTTTCTCCTTTCTAAAAACGAAACTTATATGGTTTTGTCTAAACATGGTTATTTCCGCATTTCAATTTGAACTCGTTCCAAGTATTTCCATTAAACTGTACGAGTCTTTCACTAAATTTACTTCGCATTTACTTTTTGTTCTCGCTGCCTGGAAACTCCATCTAGTTCATGTCTAACATGCTCGTGGCCTACTGCATATTACCACTTATTTCTCGCCCTTTTTCGGCTTATTTCCGCCCTTATTATTGCTTTTCCCTTATTTCTCCTTTCTAAAAACAAGACTTGTATGGTATTGTCTAAACTTGATTGTTTCCGCATTTCAATTGGAACTTATTCCATGTTTTCCCCTTAAGTTTATGAGTCTTTTACTAAATATCCTTCGCATTTACTTTTGGTTTTGCTCCCCGGAAACTCCTTCGGTTTCCTGTCTACCATGCTCGTGCCGTACTACACCTCACGACTTATTTCTATCCTTTTCCTGACTTATTTCCGCCGTTATTGTTGCTTTTCCCTTGTTTCTCCTTTCTAAAAACAAGAGTTGTATGGTATTGTCTAAACTTGATTGTTTCCGCATTTCTATTGGAACTTATTCCATGTTTTCCCCTTATGTTTATGAGTCATTCTTTAAATATCCTTCCCATTTACTTCGGTTATGCTCCTTGGAAACTCCTTCGGTTTCCTCGTCTACCATGCTCGTGCCCTACTACACCTCACGACTTATTTCTATCCTTTTCCCGACTTATTTCCGCCGTTATTGTTGCTTTTCCCTTGTTTCTCCTTTCTAAAAAACGAAACTTATATGGTTTTGTCTAAACATGGTTATTTCCGCATTTTAATTTGAACTCGTTCCAAGTATTTCCATTAAACTGTACGAGTCTTTCACTAAATTTACTTCGCATTTACTTTTTCTTCTGTTGTCTAGAAACTCCTTCTAGTTCCTGTCTAACATGCTCGTGGCCTACTGCATATTACCACTTATTTCTGCCCTTTTTCTGGCTTATTTATGCCCTTATTATTGCTTTTCCCTTCTTTCTCCTTTCTAAAAACGAGACTTGTATGGTTTTGTCTAAACTTGGTTATTACCGCATTTCAATTTCAACTCGTTCAAATTTTTCCCTTAAACTATACGAGTCTTTCACTAAATTTACTTCGCATTTACTTTTGCTTTTGCTGCCAGGAAACTCCTTCTGGTTCCTGTGTACCATGGTCGTGGCCTACGGCATATTACCACTTATTTCTGCCTTTTTCTGACTTATTTTCAGCCTTATTATTGCTTTTCCCTTCTTTCTCCTTTCTAAAAACGAGACTTGTATGGTTTTGTCTAAACTTGGTTATTACCGCATTTCAATTTCAACTCGTTCAAAGTTTTTCCCTTAAACTGTACGAGTCTTTCACTAAATTTACTTCGCATTTACTTTTGCTTTTGCTTTGCCGGAAACTCCTTCGGTTCCCGTGTACCATGGTCGTGGCCTACGGCATATTACCACTTATTTCTGCCTTTTTTCGACTTATTTTCAGCCTTATTATTGCTTTTCCCTTATTTCTCCTTTTTGAAAACAAGACTTGTATGGTATTCTCTAAACTTGATTGTTTCCGTATTTCAATTGGAACTTATTCCATATTTTCCCCTTAAGTTTATGAGTCTTTTACTAAATATCCTTCGCATTTACTTCTGGTTATGCTCCTTGGAAACTCCTTCGGTTTCCTGTCTACCATGCTCGTGCCCGACTACACCTCACGACTTATTTCTATCCTTTTCCTGACTTATTTCCGCCGTTATTGTTTCTTTTCCCTTGTTTCTCCTTTCTAAAAACGAAACTTATATGGTTTTGTCTAAACATGGTTATTTCCGCATTTCAATTTGAACTCGTTCCAAGTATTTCCATTAAACTGTACGAGTCTTTCACTAAATTTACTTCGCATTTACTTTTTGTTCTGCTGCCTGGAAACTCCTTCTAGTTCATGTCTAACATGCTCGTGGCCTACTGCATATTACCACTTATTTCTGCCCTTTTTCTGGCTTATTTCCGCCCTTATTATTGCTTTTCCCTTATTTCTCCTTTCTAAAAACAAGACTTGTATGGTATTGTCTAAACTTGATTGTTTCCGCATTTCAATTGGAACTTATTCCATGTTTTCCCCTTAAGTTTATGAGTCTTTTACTAAATATCCTTCGCATTTACTTGGTTATGCTCCCCGGAAACTCCTTCGGTTTCTCGTCTACCATGCTTGTGCCGTACTACACCTCACGACTTATTTATATCCTTTTCCTGACTTATTTCCGCCGTTATTGTTTCTTTTCACTTGTTTCTCCTTTCTAAAAACGAAACTTATATGGTTTTGTCTAAACATGGTTATTTCCGCATTTTAATTTGAACTCGTTCCAAGTATTTCCATTAAACTATACGAGTCTTTCACTAAATTTACTTCGCATTTACTTTTTCTTCTGCTGTCTGGAAACTCCTTCTAGTTCCTGTCTAACATGCTCGTGGCCTACTGCATATTACCACTTATTTCTCGCCCTTTTTACGGCTTATTTCCGCCCTTATTATTGCTTTTCCCTTCTTTCTCCTTTCTAAAAACGAGACTTGTATGGTTTTGTCTAAACTTGGTTATTACCGCATTTCAATTTCAACTCGTTCAAAGTTTTTCCCTTAAAGCTGTACGAGTCTTTCACTAAATTTACTTCGCATTTACTTTTGCTTTTGCTTTGCCCGGAAACTCCTTCGGTTCTCGTCTACCATGCTCGTGGCCTACTGCATATTAGCACTTATTTTTGCCCTTTTTCGACCTATTTCCGCCCTTATTATTGCTTTTCCCTTATTTCTCCTTTCTAAAAACAAGACTTGTATGGTATTGTCTAAAC
Source organism: Linum usitatissimum (assembly GCA_030674075.2). Lineage (NCBI taxonomy): Eukaryota > Viridiplantae > Streptophyta > Magnoliopsida > Malpighiales > Linaceae > Linum > Linum usitatissimum. The sequence continues at coordinate 56,987 of JAUJYP020000387.1, read as the reverse complement.
TTTATTGTTTCCGCATTTCAATTGGAACTTATTCCATGGTTTCCCTTTAAGTTTATGAGTGTTTCTTTAAATATCCTTCCCATTTACTTCTGGTTATGCTCCTTGGAAACACCTTCGGTTTCCTGTCTACCATGCTCGTGCCCTACTACACCTCACGACTTATTTCTATCCTTTTCCTGACTTATTTCCGCCGTTATTGTTGCTTTTCCCTTGTTTCTCCTTTCTAAAAACGAAACTTATATGGTTTTGTCTAAACATGGTTATTTCCACATTTCAATTTGAACTCGTTCCAAGTATTTCCATTAAACCGTACGAGTCTTTCACTAAATTTACTTCGCATTTACTTTTTGTTATCTTTGCTGAAACTCCTTCTAGTTCATGTCTAACATGCTCGTGGCCTACCGCATATTACCACTTATTTCTCGCCCTTTTTCGGGTTTATTTCCGCCCATATTATTGCTTTTCCCTTATTTCTCCTTTCTAAAAACAAGACTTGTATGGTATTGTCTAAACTTGATTGTTTCCGCATTTCAATTGGAACTTATTCCATGTTTTCCCCTTAAGTTTATGAGTCTTTTACTAAATATCCTTCGCATTTACTTCTGGTTATGCTCCCTGGAAACTCCTTCGGTTTCCTGTCTACCATGCTCGTGCCGTACTACACCTCACGACTTATTTCTATCCTTTTCCTTACTTATTTCCGCCGTTATTGTTGCTTTTCCCTTGTTTCTCCTTTCTAAAAACGAAACTTATATGGTTTTGTCTAAACATGGTTATTTCCGCATTTTAATTTGAACTCGTTCCAAGTATTTCCATTAAACTGTACGAGTCATTCACTAAATGTACTTCGCATTTACTTTTTCTTCTGCTGCCTGGAAACTCCTTCTAGTTCCTGTCTAACATGCTCATGGCCTACTGCATATTACCACTTATTTCTGCCCTTTTTCTCGGCTTATTTCCGCCCTTATTATTGCTTTTCCCTTCTTTCTCCTTTCTAAAAACGAGACTTGTATGGTTTTGTCTAAACTTGGTTAATACCGCATTTCAATTTCAACTCGTTCAAAGTTTTTCCCTTAAACTGTACGAGTCTTTCACTAAATTTACTTCGCATTTACTTTTGCTTTTGCTTTGCCTGGAAACACCTTCTGGTTCCTGTCTACCATGCTCGTGGCCAACTACATATTAGCACTTATTTCTCGCCCTTTTCTGACCTATTTTCGCCCTTACTATTGCTTTTCCCTTATTTCTCCTTTCTAAAAACAAGACTTGTATGGTATTGTCTAAACTTGATTGTTTCCGCATTTCAATTGGAACTTATTCCATGTTTTCCCCTTATGTTTATGAGTCATTCTTTAAATATCCTTCCCATTTACTTGGTTATGCTCCTTGGAAACTCCTTCGGTTTCTCGTCTACCATGCTCGTGCCCTACTACACCTCACGACTTATTTCTATCCTTTTCCGAACTTATTTCCGTCGTTATTGTTGCTTTTCCCTTGTTTCTCCTTTCTAAAAACGAAACTTATATGGTTTTGTCTAAACATGGTTATTTCCGCATTTCAATTTGAACTCGTTCCAAGTATTTCCATTAAACTGTACGAGTCTTTCACTAAATTTACTTCGCATTTACTTTTTCTTCTGGTCGCCTTGGAAACTCCATCTAGTTCATGTCTAACATGCTCGTGGCCTACTTGCATATTACCACTTATTTCTCGCCCTTTTTCGGCTTATTTCCGCCCTTATTATTGCTTTTCCCTTATTTCTCCTTTCTAAAAACAAGACTTGTATGGTATTGTCTAAACTTGATTGTTTCCGCATTTCAATTGGAACTTATTCCATGTTTTCCCCTTAAGTTTATGAGTCTTTTACTAAATATCCTTCGCATTTACTTGGTTATGATCCTCGGAAACTCCTTCGGTTTCTGTCTACCATGCTCGTGCCGTACTACACCTCACGACTTATTTCTATCCTTTTCCCACTTATTTCCGTCGTTATTGTTGCTTTTCCCTTGTTTCTCCTTTCTAAAAACGAAACTTATATGGTTTTGTCTAAACATGGTTATTTCCGCATTTCAATTTGAACTCGTTCCAAGTATTTCCATTAAACCGTACGAGTCTTTCACTAAATTTACTTCGCATTTACTTTTTGTTCTCTGCCCGGAAACTCCATCTAGTTCATGTCTAACATGCTCGTGGCCTACTGCATATTACCACTTATTTCTGCCCTTTTTCTAGCTTATTTCCGCCCTTATTATTGCTTTTCCCTTATTTCTCCTTTCTAAAAACAAGACATGTATGGTATTGTCTAAACTTGATTGTTTCCGCATTTCAATTGGAACTTATTCCATGTTTTCCCCTTAAGTTTATGAGTCTTTTACTAAATATCCTTCGCATTTACTTGGTTATGCTCCCCGGAAACTCCTTCGGTTTCTGTCTACCATGCTCGTGCCGTACTACACCTCACGACTTATTTCTATCCTTTTCCTGACTTATTTCCGCCGTTATTGTTTCTTTTCACTTGTTTCTCCTTTCTAAAAACGAAACTTATATGGTTTTGTCTAAACATGGTTATTTCCGCATTTTAATTTGAACTCGTTCCAAGTATTTCCATTAAAGCGTACGAGTCTTTCACTAAATTTACTTCGCATTTACTTTTTCTTCTTTTGTCGCTCGGAAACTCCTTCTAGTTCTGTCTAACATGATCGTGGCCTACTGCATATTACCACTTATTTCTCGCCCTTTTTCGGCTTATTTCCGCCCTTATTATTGCTTTTCCCTTCTTTCTCCTTTCTAAAAACGAGACTTGTATGGTTTTGTCTAAACTTGGTTAATACCGCATTTCAATTTCAACTCGTTCAAAGTTTTTCCCTTAAACTGTACGAGTCTTTCACTAAATTTACTTCGCATTTACTTTTGCTTTTCTTTGCGGAAACTCCTTCGGTTCCTGTCTACCATGCTCGTGGCCAACTGCATATTAGCACTTATTTATGCCCTTTTTCTGACCTATTTCCGCCCTTATTATTGCTTTTCCCTTATTTCTCCTTTCTAAAAACAAGACTTGTATGGTATTGTTTAAACTTGATTGTTTCCGCATTTCAATTGGAACTTATTCCATGTTTTCCCCTTATGTTTATGAGTCATTCTTTAAATATCCTTCCCATTTACTTGGTTATGCTCCTTGGAAACTCTTTCGGTTTCTGTCTACCATGCTCGTGCCCTACTACACCTCACGACTTATTTCTATCCTTTTCCTAACTTATTTCCGCCGTTATTGTTGCTTTTCCCTTGTTTCTCCTTTCTAAAAACGAAACTTATATGGTTTTGTCTAAACATGGTTATTTCCGCATTTCAATTTGAACTCGTTCCAAGTATTTCCATTAAACTGTACGAGTCTTTCACTAAATTTACTTCGCATTTACTTTTTGTTCTGCTGCCTGGAAACTCCTTCTAGTTCATGTCTAACATGCTCGTGGCCTACTGCATATTACCACTTATTTGTGCCCTTTTCTGGCTTATTTCCGCCCTTATTATTGCTTTTCCCTTATTTCTCCTTTCTAAAAACAAGACTTGTATGGTATTGTCTAAACTTGATTGTTTCCGCATTTCAATTGGAACTTATTCCATGTTTTCCCCTTAAGTTTATGAGTCTTTTACTAAATATCCTTCGCATTTACTTCGGTTATGATCCCTGGAAACTCCTTCGGTTTCCTGTCTACCATGCTCGTGCCGTACTACACCTCACGACTTATTTCTATCCTTTTCCTGACTTATTTCCGCCGTTATTGTTGCTTTTCCCTTGTTTCTCCTTTCTAAAAACGAAACTTATATGGTTTTGTCTAAACATGGTTATTTCCGCATTTTAATTTGAACTCGTTCCAAGTATTTCCATTAAACTGTACGAGTCTTTCACTAAATTTACTTCGCATTTACTTTTTGTTTTGCTGCCTGGAAACTCCTTCTAGTTCATGTCTAACATGCTCGTGGCCTACTGCATATTACCACTTATTTCTCGCCCTTTTTCGGCTTATTTCCGCCCTTATTATTGCTTTTCCCTTATTTCTCCTTTCTAAAAACAAGACTTGTATGGTATTGTCTAAACTTGATTGTTTCCGCATTTCAATTGGAACTTATTCCATGTTTTCCCCTTAAGTTTATGAGTCTTTTACTAAATATCCTTCGCATTTACTTCGGTTATGCTCCTCGGAAACTCCTTCGGTTTCTGTCTACCATGCTCGTGCCGTACTACACCTCACGACTTATTTCTATCCTTTTCCTGACTTATTTCCGCCGTTATTGTTTCTTTTCACTTGTTTCTCCTTTCTAAAAACGAAACTTATATGGTTTTGTCTAAACATGGTTATTTCCGCATTTTAATTTGAACTCGTTCCAAGTATTTCCATTAAAGCGTACGAGTCTTTCACTAAATTTACTTCGCATTTACTTTTTCTTCTGCCGCTCGGAAACTCCTTCTGGTTCCTGTCTAACATGATCGTGGCCTACTGCATATTACCACTTATTTCTGCCCTTTTTCTGGCTTATTTCCGCCCTTATTATTGCTTTTCCCTTCTTTCTCCTTTCTAAAAACGAGACTTGTATGGTTTTGTCTAAACTTGGTTAATACCGCATTTCAATTTCAACTCGTTCAAAGTTTTTCCCTTAAACTGTACGAGTCTTTCACTAAATTTACTTCGCATTTACTTTTGCTTTTCCTGCCTGGAAACTCCTTCTGGTTCCTGTCTACCATGCTCGTGGCCAACTGCATATTAGCACTTATTTATGCCCTTTTTCTGACCTATTTCCGCCCTTATTATTGCTTTTCCCTTATTTCTCCTTTCTAAAAACAAGACTTGTATGGTATTGTTTAAACTTGATTGTTTCCGCATTTCAATTGGAACTTATTCCATGTTTTCCCCTTATGTTTATGAGTCATTCTTTAAATATCCTTCCCATTTACTTGGTTATGCTCCTTGGAAACTCTTTCGGTTTCTTGTCTACCATGCTCGTGCCCTACTACACCTCACGACTTATTTCTATCCTTTTCCTAACTTATTTCCGCCGTTATTGTTGCTTTTCCCTTGTTTCTCCTTTCTAAAAACGAAACTTATATGGTTTTGTCTAAACATGGTTATTTCCGCATTTCAATTTGAACTCGTTCCAAGTATTTCCATTAAACCGTACGAGTCTTTCACTAAATTTACTTCGCATTTACTTTTTGTTCCTGCCTTTTGGAAACTCCTTCTAGTTCATGTCTAACATGCTCGTGGCCTACCGCATATTACCACTTATTTGTGCCTTTTTCTCGCTTATTTCCGCCCTTATTATTGCTTTTCCCTTATTTCTCCTTTCTAAAAACAAGACTTGTATGGTATTGTCTAAACTTGATTGTTTCCGCATTTCAATTGGAACTTATTCCATGTTTTCCCCTTAAGTTTATGAGTCTTTTACTAAATATCCTTCGCATTTACTTGGTTATGCTCCTCGGAAACTCCTTCGGTTTCTCGTCTACCATGCTCGTGCCGTACTACACCTCACGACTTATTTCTATCCTTTTCCTGACTTATTTCCGCCGTTATTGTTGCTTTTCCCTTGTTTCTCCTTTCTAAAAACGAAACTTATATGGTTTTGTCTAAACATGGTTATTTCCGCATTTTAATTTGAACTCGTTCCAAGTATTTCCATTAAACTGTACGAGTCTTTCACTAAATTTACTTCGCATTTACTTTTTGTTCTTGCCGCCCGGAAACTCCTTCTAGTTCATGTCTAACATGCTCGTGGCCTACCGCATATTACCACTTATTTCTGCCCTTTTTCTGGCTTATTTCCACCCTTATTATTGCTTTTCCCTTATTTCTCCTTTCTAAAAACAAGACATGTATGGTATTGTCTAAACTTGATTGTTTCCGCATTTCAATTGGAACTTATTCCATGTTTTCCCCTTAAGTTTATGAGTCTTTTACTAAATATCCTTCGCATTTACTTCGGTTATGCTCCCTGGAAACTCCTTCGGTTTCCTGTCTACCATGCTCGTGCCGTACTACACCTCACGACTTATTTCTATCCTTTTCCTGACTTATTTCCGCCGTTATTGTTTCTTTTCACTTGTTTCTCCTTTCTAAAAACGAAACTTATATGGTTTTGTCTAAACATGGTTATTTCCGCATTTTAATTTGAACTCGTTCCAAGTATTTCCATTAAACTGTACGAGTCTTTCACTAAATTTACTTCGCATTTACTTTTTCTTCTGCTGCCTGGAAACTCCTTCTAGTTCCTGTCTAACATGATCGTGGCCTACTGCATATTACCACTTATTTCTGCCCTTTTTCTGGCTTATTTCCGCCCTTATTATTGCTTTTCCCTTCTTTCTCCTTTCTAAAAACGAGACTTGTATGGTTTTGTCTAAACTTGGTTATTACCGCATTTCAATTTCAACTCGTTCAAAGTTTTTCCCTTAAACCGTACGAGTCTTTCACTAAATTTACTTCGCATTTACTTTTGCTTTTCTTTGCCCGGAAACTCCTTCGGTTCCCGTCTACCATGCTCGTGGCCAACTGCATATTAGCACTTATTTCCGCCCTTTTTCGACCTATTTCCGCCCTTATTATTGCTTTTCCCTTATTTCTCCTTTCTAAAAACAAGACTTGTATGGTATTGTCTAAACTTGATTGTTTCCGCATTTCAATTGGAACTTATTCCATGTTTTCCCCTTATGTTTATGAGTCATTCTTTAAATATCCTTCCCATTTACTTCTGGTTATGCTCCTTGGAAACTCTTTCGGTTTTTTGTCTACCATGCTCGTGCCCTACTACACCTCACGACTTATTTCTATCCTTTTCCTAACTTATTTCCGCCGTTATTGTTGCTTTTCCCTTGTTTCTCCTTTCTAAAAACGAAACTTATATGGTTTTGTCTAAACATGGTTATTTCCGCATTTTAATTTGAACTCGTTCCAAGTATTTCCATTAAACTGTACGAGTCTTTCACTAAATTTACTTCGCATTTACTTTTTCTTCTGCTGCCTGGAAACTCCTTCTAGTTCCTGTCTAACATGCTCGTGGCCTACTGCATATTACCACTTATTTCTCGCCCTTTTTCTGGCTTATTTCCGCCCTTATTATTGCTTTTCCCTTCTTTCTCCTTTCTAAAAACGAGACTTGTATGGTTTTGTCTAAACTTGGTTAATACCGCATTTCAATTTCAACTCGTTCAAAGTTTTTCCCTTAAACTGTACGAGTCTTTCACTAAATTTACTTCGCATTTACTTTTGCTTTTGCTGCCTGGAAACTCCTTCTGGTTCCTGTCTACCATGCTCGTGGCCAACTGCATATTAGCACTTATTTCTGCCCTTTTTCTGACCTATTTCCGCCCTTATTATTGCTTTTCCCTTATTTCTCCTTTCTAAAAACAAGACTTGTATGGTATTGTTTAAACTTGATTGTTTCCGCATTTCAATTGGAACTTATTCCATGTTTTCCCCTTATGTTTATGAGTCATTCTTTAAATATCCTTCCCATTTACTTGGTTATGCTCCTTGGAAACTCTTTCGGTTTCCTTGTCTACCATGCTCGTGCCCTACTACACCTCACGACTTATTTCTATCCTTTTCCTAACTTATTTCCGCCGTTATTGTTGCTTTTCCCTTGTTTCTCCTTTCTAAAAACGAAACTTATATGGTTTTGTCTAAACATGGTTATTTCCGCATTTCAATTTGAACTCGTTCCAAGTATTTCCATTAAAACGTACGAGTCTTTCACTAAATTTACTTCGCATTTACTTTTTGTTCTCGCTTTTTCGCCTGGAAACTCCTTCTAGTTCATGTCTAACATGCTCGTGGCCTACTGCATATTACCACTTATTTCTGCCCTTTTTCTGGCTTATTTCCGCCCTTATTATTGCTTTTCCCTTATTTCTCCTTTCTAAAAACAAGACTTGTATGGTATTGTCTAAACTTGATTGTTTCCGCATTTCAATTGGAACTTATTCCATGTTTTCCCCTTAAGTTTATGAGTCTTTTACTAAATATCCTTCGCATTTACTTCGGTTATGGTCCTCGGAAACTCCTTCGGTTTCCTGTCTACCATGCTCGTGCCGTACTACACCTCACGACTTATTTCTATCCTTTTCCTGACTTATTTCCGCCGTTATTGTTGCTTTTCCCTTGTTTCTCCTTTCTAAAAACGAAACTTATATGGTTTTGTCTAAACATGGTTATTTCCGCATTTTAATTTGAACTCGTTCCAAGTATTTCCATTAAATTGTACGAGTCTTTCACTAAATTTACTTCGCATTTACTTTTTCTTCTTTTGTCCGGAAACTCCTTCTAGTTCTCGTCTAACATGCTCGTGGCCTACTGCATATTACCACTTATTTCTGCTCTTTTTCTAGCTTATTTCCGCCCTTATTATGGCTTTTCCCATCTTTCTCCTTTCTAAAAACGAGACTTGTATGGTTTTGTCTAAACTTGGTTATTACCGCATTTCAATTTCAACTCGCTCAAAATTTTTCCCTTAAACTGTACGAGTCTTTCACTAAATTTACTTAGCATTTACTTTTGCTTTTTCTTTGCCAGAAACTCCTTCGGTTCCCGTGTACCATGGTCGTGGCCTACGGCATATTACCACTTATTTCTGCCTTTTTCTGACTTATTTTCAGCCTTATTATTGCTTTTCCCTTATTTCTCCTTTTTGAAAACAAGACTTGTATGGTATTCTCTAAACTTGATTGTTTCCGCATTTCAATTGGAACTTATTCCATGTTTTCCCCTTAAGTTTATGAGTCTTTTACTAAATATCCTTCGCATTTACTTCTGGTTATGCTCCCCGGAAACTCCTTCGGTTTCCTCGTCTACCATGCTCGTGCCCTACTACACCTCACGACTTATTTCTATCCTTTTCCTGACTTATTTCCGCCGTTATTGTTTCTTTTCCCTTGTTTCTCCTTTCTAAAAACGAAACTTATATGGTTTTGTCTAAACATGGTTATTTCCGCATTTTAATTTGAACTCGTTCCAAGTATTTCCATTAAATTGTACGAGTCTTTCACTAAATTTACTTCGCATTTACTTTTTCTTCTGCTGCCTGGAAACTCCTTCTAGTTCCTGTCTAACAAGCTCGTGGCCTACTGCATATTACCACTTATTTCTCGCCCTTTTTCGGCTTATTTCCGCCCTTATTATTGCTTTTCCCTTCTTTCTCCTTTCTAAAAACGAGACTTGTATGGTTTTGTCTAAACTTGGTTATTACCGCATTTCAATTTCAACTCGTTCAAAGTTTTTCCCTTAAACCGTACGAGTCTTTCACTAAATTTACTTCGCATTTACTTTTGCTTTTGCTTTGCCCGGAAACTCCTTCGGTTCCCGTCTACCATGCTCGTGGCCTACTGCATATTAGCACTTATTTTTGCCCTTTTTTCGACCTATTTCCGCCCTTATTATTGCTTTTCCCTTATTTCTCCTTTCTAAAAACAAGACTTGTATGGTATTGTCTAAACTTGATTGTTTCCGCATTTCAATTGGAACTTATTCCATGTTTTCCCCTTAAGTTTATGAGTCTTTTACTAAATATCCTTCGCATTTACTTCTGGTTATGCTCCCTGGAAACTCCTTCGGTTTCCTGTCTACCATGCTCGTGCCGTACTACACCTCACGACTTATTTCTATCCTTTTCCTTACTTATTTCCGCCGTTATTGTTGCTTTTCCCTTGTTTCTCCTTTCTAAAAACGAAACTTATATGGTTTTGTCTAAACATGGTTATTTCCGCATTTTAATTTGAACTCGTTCCAAGTATTTCCATTAAACTGTACGAGTCTTTCACTAAATGTACTTCGCATTTACTTTTTCTTCTCGCCGCACGGAAACTCCTTCTAGTTCTCGTCTAACATGCTCGTGGCCTACCGCATATTACCACTTATTTCTGCCCTTTTTCTGGCTTATTTCTGCCCTTATTATTGCTTTTCCCTTCTTTCTCCTTTCTAAAAATGAGACTTGTATAGTTTTGTCTAAACTTGGTTAATACCGCATTTCAATTTCAACTCCTTCAAAGTTTTTCCCTTAAACTGTACGAGTCTTTCACTAAATTTACTTCGCATTTACTTTTGCTTTTGCTGCCTGGAAACACCTTCTGGTTCCTGTCTACCATGCTCGTGGCCAACTACATATTAGCACTTATTTCTGCCCTTTTCCTCGACCTATTTTCGCCCTTACTATTGCTTTTCCCTTATTTCTCCTTTCTAAAAACAAGACTTGTATGGTATTGTCTAAACTTGATTGTTTCCGCATTTCAATTGGAACTTATTCCATGTTTTCCCCTTATGTTTATGAGTCATTCTTTAAATATCCTTCCCATTTACTTCGGTTATGCTCCTTGGAAACTCCTTCGGTTTCCTCGTCTACCATGCTCGTGCCCTACTACACCTCACGACTTATTTCTATCCTTTTCCTGACTTATTTCCGTCGTTATTGTTGCTTTTCCCTTGTTTCTCCTTTCTAAAAACGAAACTTATATGGTTTTGTCTAAACATGGTTATTTCCGCATTTCAATTTGAACTCGTTCCAAGTATTTCCATTAAACTGTACGAGTCTTTCACTAAATTTACTTCGCATTTACTTTTTCTTCTGCTGCCTGGAAACTCCATCTAGTTCATGTCTAACATGCTCGTGGCCTACTGCATATTACCACTTATTTCTGCCCTTTTTCTGGCTTATTTCCGCCCTTATTATTGCTTTTCCCTTATTTCTCCTTTCTAAAAACAAGACTTGTATGGTATTGTTTAAACTTGATTGTTTCCGCATTTCAATTGGAACTTATTCCATGTTTTCCCCTTACGTTTATGACTCTTTTACTAAATATCCTTCGCATTTACTTCTGGTTATGATCCCTGGAAACTCCTTCGGTTTCCTGTCTACCATGCTCGTGCCGTACTACACCTCACGACTTATTTCTATCCTTTTCCTGACTTATTTCCGCCGTTATTGTTGCTTTTCCCTTGTTTCTCCTTTCTAAAAACGAAACTTATATGGTTTTGTCTAAACATGGTTATTTCCGCATTTCAATTTGAACTCGTTCCAAGTATTTCCATTAAACTCGTACGAGTCTTTCACTAAATTTACTTCGCATTTACTTTTTCTTCTCGCTGCCGGAAACTCCTTCTAGTTCTCGTCTAACATGATCGTGGCCTACTGCATATTACCACTTATTTCTCGCCCTTTTTCCGGCTTATTTCCGCCCTTATTATTGCTTTTCCCTTCTTTCTCCTTTCTAAAAACGAGACTTGTATGGTTTTGTCTAAACTTGGTTATTACCGCATTTCAATTTCAACTCGTTCAAAGTTTTTCCCTTAAACTGTACGAGTCTTTCACTAAATTTACTTCGCATTTACTTTTGCTTTTCCTGCCTGGAAACTCCTTCTGGTTCCTGTCTACCATGCTCGTGGCCAACTGCATATTAGCACTTATTTCTGCCCTTTTTCTGACCTATTTCCGCCCTTATTATTGCTTTTCCCTTATTTCTCCTTTCTAAAAACAAGACTTGTATGGTATTGTCTAAACTTGATTGTTTCCGCATTTCAATTGGAACTTATTCCATGTTTTCCCCTTAAGTTTATGAGTCTTTCTTTAAATATCCTTCCCATTTACTTGGTTTATGCTCCTTGGAAACTCCTTCGGTTTCCTCGTCTACCATGCTCGTGCCCTACTACACCTCACGACTTATTTCTATCCTTTTCCCGACTTATTTCCGCCGTTATTGTTGCTTTTCCTTTGTTTCTCCTTTCTAAAAACGAAACTTATATGGTTTTGTCTAAACATGGTTATTTCCGCATTTCAATTTGAACTCGTTCCAAGTATTTCCATTAAATTGTACGAGTCTTTCACTAAATTTACTTCGCATTTACTTTTTGTTCTCGCCTCGGAAACTCCTTCTAGTTCATGTCTAACATGCTCGTGGCCTACCGCATATTACCACTTATTTCTCGCCCTTTTTCTGGCTTATTTCCGCCCTTATTATTGCTTTTCCCTTATTTCTCCTTTCTAAAAACAAGACTTGTATGGTATTGTCTAAACTTGATTGTTTCCGCATTTCAATTGGAACTTATTCCATGTTTTCCCCTTAAGTTTATGAGTCTTTTACTAAATATCCTTCGCATTTACTTGGTTATGATCCCTGGAAACTCCTTCGGTTTCCTGTCTACCATGCTCGTGCCGTACTACACCTCACGACTTATTTCTATCCTTTTCCTGACTTATTTCCGCCGTTATTGTTGCTTTTCCCTTGTTTCTCCTTTCTAAAAACGAAACTTATATGGTTTTGTCTAAACATGGTTATTTCCGCATTTCAATTTGAACTCGTTCCAAGTATTTCCATTAAACCGTACGAGTCTTTCACTAAATTTACTTCGCATTTACTTTTTCTTCTCGCTGTCCGGAAACTCCTTCTAGTTCCTCGTCTAACATGATCGTGGCCTACTGCATATTACTAATTATTTCTGCCCTTTTCTGGCTTATTTCCGCCCTTATTATTGCTTTTCCCTTCTTTCTCCTTTCTAAAAACGAGACTTGTATGGTTTTGTCTAAACTTGGTTAATACCGCATTTCAATTTCAACTCGTTCAAAGTTTTTCCCTTAAACTGTACGAGTCTTTCACTAAATTTACTTCGCATTTACTTTTGCTTTTCTCTGCCGGAAACTCCTTCGGTTCCCGTCTACCATGCTCGTGGCCAACCGCATATTAGCACTTATTTCTCGCCCTTTTCCGACCTATTTCCGCCCTTATTATTGCTTTTCCCTTATTTCTCCTTTCTAAAAACAAGACTTGTATGGTATTGTCTAAACTTGATTGTTTCCGCATTTCAATTGGAACTTATTCCATGTTTTCCCCTTATGTTTATGAGTCATTCTTTAAATATCCTTCCCATTTACTTCTGGTTATGCTCCTTGGAAACTCTTTCGGTTTCCTGTCTACCATGCTCGTGCCCTACTACACCTCACGACTTATTTCTATCCTTTTCCTAACTTATTTCCGCCGTTATTGTTGCTTTTCCCTTGTTTCTCCTTTCTAAAAACGAAACTTATATGGTTTTGTCTAAACATGGTTATTTCCGCATTTCAATTTGAACTCGTTCCAAGTATTTCCATTAAACCGTACGAGTCTTTCACTAAATTTACTTCGCATTTACTTTTTGTTCTCCGCCCGGAAACTCCTTCTAGTTCATGTCTAACATGCTCGTGGCCTACCGCATATTACCACTTATTTGTGCCCTTTTCTCCGCTTATTTCCGCCCTTATTATTGCTTTTCCCTTATTTCTCCTTTCTAAAAACAAGACTTGTATGGTATTGTCTAAACTTGATTGTTTCCGCATTTCAATTGGAACTTATTCCATGTTTTCCCCTTAAGTTTATGAGTCTTTTACTAAATATCCTTCGCATTTACTTCGGTTATGCTCCCCGGAAACTCCTTCGGTTTCCTGTCTACCATGCTCGTGCCGTACTACACCTCACGACTTATTTCTATCCTTTTCCTGACTTATTTCCGCCGTTATTGTTTCTTTTCACTTGTTTCTCCTTTCTAAAAACGAAACTTATATAGTTTTGTCTAAACATGGTTATTTCCGCATTTTAATTTGAACTCGTTCCAAGTATTTCCATTAAACTGTACGAGTCTTTCACTAAATTTACTTCGCATTTACTTTTTCTTCTGCTGCCTGGAAACTCCTTCTAGTTCCTGTCTAACATGATCGTGGCCTACTACATATTACCACTTATTTCTGCCCTTTTTCTGGCTTATTTCCGCCCTTATTATTGCTTTTCCCTTCTTTCTCCTTTCTAAAAACGAGACTTGTATGGTTTTGTCTAAACTTGGTTAATACCGCATTTCAATTTCAACTCGTTCAAAGTTTTTCCCTTAAACTGTACGAGTCTTTCACTAAATTTACTTCGCATTTACTTTTGCTTTTCCTTTGCCCGGAAACTCCTTCCGTTCCCGTCTACCATGCTCGTGGCCAACTGCATATTAGCACTTATTTCTGCCCTTTTTCTGACCTATTTCCGCCCTTATTATTGCTTTTCCCTTATTTCTCCTTTCTAAAAACAAGACTTGTATGGTATTGTCTAAACTTGATTGTTTCCGCATTTCAATTGGAACTTATTCCATGTTTTCCCCTTATGTTTATGAGTCATTCTTTAAATATCCTTCCCATTTACTTCTGGTTATGCTCCTTGGAAACTCTTTCGGTTTCCTGTCTACCATGCTCGTGCCCTACTACACCTCACGACTTATTTCTATCCTTTTCCTGACTTATTTCCGCCGTTATTGTTGCTTTTCCCTTGTTTCTCCTTTCTAAAAACGAAACTTATATGGTTTTGTCTAAACATGGTTATTTCCGCATTTCAATTTGAACTCGTTCCAAGTATTTCCATTAAACTGTACGAGTCTTTCACTAAATTTACTTCGCATTTACTTTTTGTTCTCTTTTCCGGAAACTCCTTCTAGTTCATGTCTAACATGCTCGTGGCCTACCGCATATTACCACTTATTTGTGCCCTTTTCTGGCTTATTTCCGCCCTTATTATTGCTTTTCCCTTATTTCTCCTTTCTAAAAACAAGACTTGTATGGTATTGTCTAAACTTGATTGTTTCCGCATTTCAATTGGAACTTATTCCATGTTTTCCCCTTAAGTTTATGAGTCTTTTACTAAATATCCTTCGCATTTACTTCTGGTTATGCTCCCTGGAAACTCCTTCGGTTTCCTGTCTACCATGCTCATGCCGTACTACACCTCACGACTTATTTCTATCCTTTTCCTGACTTATTTCCGCTGTTATTGTTGCTTTTCCCTTGTTTCTCCTTTCTAAAAACGAAACTTATATGGTTTTGTCTAAACATGGTTATTTCCGCATTTTAATTTGAACTCGTTCCAAGTATTTCCATTAAACCGTACGAGTCTTTCACTAAATTTACTTCGCATTTACTTTTTCTTCTTGCTCCGTCCGGAAACTCCTTCTAGTTCCCGTCTAACATGCTCGTGGCCTACCGCATATTACCACTTATTTCTCCCCTTTTTCCGGCTTATTTCCGCCCTTATTATTGCTTTTCCCTTCTTTCTCCTTTCTAAAAACGAGACTTGTATGGTTTTGTCTAAACTTGGTTATTACCGCATTTCAATTTCAACTCGTTCAAAGTTTTTCCCTTAAACCGTACGAGTCTTTCACTAAATTTACTTCGCATTTACTTTTGCTTTTGCTCCCGCCAGAAACTCCTTCGGTTCCCGTGTACCATGGTCGTGGCCTACGGCATATTACCACTTATTTCTCGCCTTTTTTCGACTTATTTTCAGCCTTATTATTGCTTTTCCCTTATTTCTCCTTTTTGAAAACAAGACTTGTATGGTATTCTCTAAACTTGATTGTTTCCGCATTTCAATTGGAACTTATTCCATGTTTTTCCCTTAAGTTTATGAGTCTTTTACTAAATATCCTTCGCATTTACTTCTGGTTATGCTCCTCGGAAACTCCTTCGGTTTCCTGTCTACCATGCTCGTGCCGTACTACACCTCACGACTTATTTCTATCCTTTTCCTGACTTATTTCCGCCGTTATTGTTGCTTTTCCCTTGTTTCTCCTTTCTAAAAACGAAACTTATATGGTTTTGTCTAAACATGGTTATTTCCGCATTTTAATTTGAACTCGTTCCAAGTATTTCCATTAAACCGTACGAGTCTTTCACTAAATTTACTTCGCATTTACTTTTTCTTCTCCGTCCGGAAACTCCTTCTAGTTCCTGTCTAACATGCTCGTGGCCTACCGCATATTACCACTTATTTCTCGCCCTTTTTCCGGCTTATTTCTCGCCCTTATTATTGCTTTTCCCTTCTTTCTCCTTTCTAAAAACGAGACTTGTATGGTTTTGTCTAAACTTGGTTATTACCGCATTTCAATTTCAACTCGTTCAAAGTTTTTCCCTTAAACTGTACGAGTCTTTCACTAAATTTACTTCGCATTTACTTTTGCTTTTACTGCCAGGAAACTCCTTCTGGTTCCTGTGTACCATGGTCGTGGCCTACGGCATATTACCACTTATTTCTGCCTTTTTCTGACTTATTTTCAGCCTTATTATTGCTTTTCCCTTATTTCTCCTTTTTGAAAACAAGACTTGTATGGTATTCTCTAAACTTGATTGTTTCCGTATTTCAATTGGAACTTATTCCATATTTTCCCCTTAAGTTTATGAGTCTTTTACTAAATATCCTTCGCATTTACTTCTGTTATGCTCCCCGGAAACTCCTTCGGTTTCCCCGTCTACCATGCTCGTGCCCGACTACACCTCACGACTTATTTCTATCCTTTTCCCCACTTATTTCCGCCGTTATAGTTTCTTTTCCCTTGTTTCTCCTTTCTAAAAACGAAACTTATATGGTTTTGTCTAAACATGGTTATTTCCGCATTTCAATTTGAACTCGTTCCAAGTATTTCCATTAAACCGTACGAGTCTTTCACTAAATTTACTTCGCATTTACTTTTTGTTCTCCTCGCCCGGAAACTCCTTCTAGTTCATGTCTAACATGCTCGTGGCCTACCGCATATTACCACTTATTTCTCGCCATTTTTCTAGCTTATTTCCGCCCTTATTATTGCTTTTCCCTTATTTCTCCTTTCTAAAAACAAGACTTGTATGGTATTGTCTAAACTTGATTGTTTCCGCATTTCAATTGGAACTTATTCCATGTTTTCCCCTTAAGTTTATGAGTCTTTTACTAAATATCCTTCGCATTTACTTCGGTTATGCTCCCCGGAAACTCCTTCGGTTTCCTCGTCTACTATGCTCGTGCCGTACTACACCTCACGACTTATTTCTATCCTTTTCCCCGACTTATTTCCGCCGTTATTGTTTCTTTTCACTTGTTTCTCCTTTCTAAAAACGAAACTTATATGGTTTTGTCTAAACATGTTTATTTCCGCATTTTAATTTGAACTCGTTCCAAGTATTTCCATTAAACTGTACGAGTCTTTCACTAAATTTACTTCGCATTTACTTTTTCTTCTGCTGTCTGGAAACTCCTTCTAGTTCCTGTCTAACATGCTCGTGGCCTACCGCATATTACCACTTATTTCTCGCCCTTTTTCGGCTTATTTCCGCCCTTATTATTGCTTTTCCCTTCTTTCTCCTTTCTAAAAACGAGACTTGTATGGTTTTGTCTAAACTTGGTTATTACCGCATTTCAATTTCAACTCGTTCAAAGTTTTTCCCTTAAACCGTACGAGTCTTTCACTAAATTTACTTCGCATTTACTTTTGCTTTTTCTTTGCTCGGAAACTCCTTCGGTTCCCGTCTACCATGCTCGTGGCCTACTGCATATTAGCACTTATTTTTGCCCTTTTTCTGACCTATTTCCGCCCTTATTATTGGTTTTCCCTTATTTCTCCTTTCTAAAAACAAGACTTGTATGGTATTGTCTAAACTTTATTGTTTCCACATTTCAATTGGAACTTATTCCATGGTTTCCCCTTAAGTTTATGAGTCTTTCTTTAAATATCCTTCCCATTTACTTCGGTTATGCTCCTTGGAAACTCCTTCGGTTTCCCGTCTACCATGCTCGTGCCCTACTACACCTCACGACTTATTTCTATCCTTTTCCCGACTTATTTCCGCCGTTATTGTTGCTTTTCCCTTGTTTCTCCTTTCTAAAAACGAAACTTATATGGTTTTGTCTAAACATAGTTATTTCCACATTTCAATTTGAACTCGTTCCAAGTATTTCCATTAAACCGTACGAGTCTTTCACTAAATTTACTTCGCATTTACTTTTTGTTCTCGCCGCCCGGAAACTCCTTCTAGTTCATGTCTAACATGCTCGTGGCCTACCGCATATTACCACTTATTTCTCGCCCTTTTCTCGGCTTATTTCCGCCCATATTATTGCTTTTCCCTTATTTCTCCTTTCTAAAAACAAGACTTTTATGATATTGTCTAAACTTGATTGTTTCCGCATTTCAATTGGAACTTATTCCATGTTTTCCCCTTAAGTTTATGAGTCTTTTACTAAATATCCTTCGCATTTACTTCTGGTTATGCTCCCTGGAAACTCCTTCGGTTTCCTGTCTACTATGCTCGTGCCGTACTACACCTCACGACTTATTTCTATCCTTTTCCTGACTTATTTCCGCCGTTATTGTTTCTTTTCACTTGTTTCTCCTTTCTAAAAACGAAACTTATATGGTTTTGTCTAAACATGTTTATTTCCGCATTTTAATTTGAACTCGTTCCAAGTATTTCCATTAAACTGTACGAGTCTTTCACTAAATTTACTTCGCATTTACTTTTGCTTTTGCTTTGCTCGGAAACTCCTTCTGGTTCCTGTCTACCATGCTCGTGGCCTACTGCATATTAGCACTTATTTTTGCCCTTTTTCTGACCTATTTCCGCCCTTATTATTGGTTTTCCCTAATTTCTCCTTTCTAAAAACAAGACTTGTATGGTATTGTCTAAACTTTATTGTTTCCACATTTCAATTGGAACTTATTCCATGGTTTCCCTTTAAGTTTATGAGTCTTTCTTTAAATATCCTTCCCATTTACTTCTGGTTATGCTCCTTGGAAACACCTTCGGTTTCCTGTCTACCATGCTCGTGCCCTACTACACCTCACGACTTATTTCTATCCTTTTCCCCGACTTATTTCGGCCGTTATTGTTGCTTTTCCCTTGTTTCTCCTTTCTAAAAACGAAACTTATATGGTTTTGTCTAAACATAGTTATTTCCACATTTCAATTTGAACTCGTTCCAAGTATTTCCATTAAACTGTACGAGTCTTTCACTAAATTTACTTCGCATTTACTTTTTGTTCTCCGCCCGGAAACTCCTTCTAGTTCATGTCTAACATGCTCGTGGCCTACCGCATATTACCACTTATTTCCTCGCCATTTTTCTAGCTTATTTCCGCCCTTATTATTGCTTTTCCCTTATTTCTCCTTTCTAAAAACAAGACTTGTATGGTATTGTCTAAACTTGATTGTTTCCGCATTTCAATTGGAACTTATTCCATGTTTTCCCCTTAAGTTTATGAGTCTTTTACTAAATATCCTTCGCATTTATTTCTGGTTATGCTCCCTGGAAACTCCTTCGGTTTCCTGTCTACTATGCTCGTGCCGTACTACACCTCACGACTTATTTCTATCCTTTTCCTGACTTATTTCCGCCGTTATTGTTTCTTTTCACTTGTTTCTCCTTTCTAAAAACGAAACTTATATGGTTTTGTCTAAACATGTTTATTTCCGCATTTTAATTTGAACTCGTTCCAAGTATTTCCATTAAACTGTACGAGTCTTTCACTAAATTTACTTCGCATTTACTTTTTCTTCTCGCTTTGCCCGGAAACTCCTTCTAGTTCCCGTCTAACATCCTCGTGGCCTACCGCATATTACCACTTATTTCTCCCTTTTTCTGGCTTATTTCCGCCCTTATTATTGCTTTTCCCTTCTTTCTCCTTTCTAAAAACGAGACTTGTATGGTTTTGTCTAAACTTGGTTATTACCGCATTTCAATTTCAACTCGTTCAAAGTTTTTCCCTTAAACTGTACGAGTCTTTCACTAAATTTACTTCGCATTTACTTTTGCTTTTGCTGCCCGGAAACTCCTTCTGGTTCCTGTCTACCATGCTCGTGGCCTACCGCATATTAGCACTTATTTTTGCCCTTTTTCTGACCTATTTCCGCCCTTATTATTGGTTTTCCCTTATTTCTCCTTTCTAAAAACAAGACTTGTATGGTATTGTCTAAACTTTATTGTTTCCACATTTCAATTGGAACTTATTCCATGGTTTCCCTTTAAGTTTATGAGTCTTTCTTTAAATATCCTTCCCATTTACTTCTGGTTATGCTCCTTGGAAACACCTTCGGTTTCCTGTCTACCATGCTCGTGCCCTACTACACCTCACGACTTATTTCTATCCTTTTCCTGACTTATTTCGGCCGTTATTGTTGCTTTTCCCTTGTTTCTCCTTTCTAAAAACGAAACTTATATGGTTTTGTCTAAACATAGTTATTTCCACATTTCAATTTGAACTCGTTCCAAGTATTTCCATTAAACTGTACGAGTCTTTCACTAAATTTACTTCGCATTTACTTTTTGTTCTCCTTTTGCCCGGAAACTCCTTCTAGTTCATGTCTAACATGCTCGTGGCCTACTGCATATTACCACTTATTTCTGCCCTTTTTCTGGCTTATTTCCGCCCATATTATTGCTTTTCCCTTATTTCTCCTTTCTAAAAACAAGACTTGTATGATATTGTCTAAACTTGATTGTTTCCGCATTTCAATTGGAACTTATTCCATGTTTTCCCCTTACCTTTATGAGTCTTTTACTAAATATCCTTCGCATTTACTTCCGGTTATGCTCCCTGGAAACTCCTTCGGTTTCCTGTCTACCATGCTCGTGCCGTACTACACCTCACGACTTATTTCTATCCTTTTCCTTACTTATTTCAGCCGTTATTGTTGCTTTTCCCTTGTTTCTCCTTTCTAAAAACGAAACTTATATGGTTTTGTCTAAACATGGTTATTTCCGCATTTTAATTTGAACTCGTTCCAAGTATTTCCATTAAACTGTACGAGTCATTCACTAAATGTACTTCGCATTTACTTTTTCTTCTGCTGCGTGGAAACTCCTTCTAGTTCCTGTCTAACATGCTCGTGGCCTACTGCATATTACCACTTATTTCTCGCCCTTTTTCCGGCTTATTTCCGCCCTTATTATTGCTTTTCCCTTCTTTCTCCTTTCTAAAAACGAGACTTGTATGGTTTTGTCTAAACTTGGTTATTACCGCATTTCAATTTCAACTCGTTCAAAGTTTTTCCCTTAAACTGTACGAGTCTTTCACTAAATTTACTTCGCATTTACTTTTGCTTTTGCTGCCTGGAAACTCCTTCTGGTTCCTGTCTACCATGCTCATGGCCAACTACATATTAGCACTTATTTCTGCCCTTTTCTGACCTATTTCCGCCCTTATTATTGCTTTTCCCTTATTTCTCCTTTCTAAAAACAAGACTTGTATGGTATTGTCTAAACTTGATTGTTTCCGCATTTCAATTGGAACTTATTCCATGTTTTCCCCTTATGTTTATGAGTCATTCTTTAAATATCCTTCCCATTTACTTCGGTTATGCTCCTTGGAAACTCCTTCGGTTTCCTCGTCTACCATGCTCGTGCCCTACTACACCTCACGACTTATTTCTCTCCTTTTCCTGACTTATTTCCGTCGTTATTGTTGCTTTTCCCTTGTTTCTCCTTTCTAAAAACGAAACTTATATGGTTTTGTCTAAACATGGTTATTTCCGCATTTCAATTTGAACTCGTTCCAAGTATTTCCATTAAACTATACGAGTCTTTCACTAAATTTACTTCGCATTTACTTTTTGTTCTCGCCGGAAACTCCATCTAGTTCATGTCTAACATGCCCGTGGCCTACTGCATATTACCACTTATTTCTGCCCTTTTTCTGGCTTATTTCCGCCCTTATTATTGCTTTTCCCTTATTTCTCCTTTCTAAAAACAAGACTTGTATGGTATTGTTTAAACTTGATTGTTTCCGCATTTCAATTGGAACTTATTCCATGTTTTCCCCTTACGTTTATGACTCTTTTACTAAATATCCTTCGCATTTACTTCTGGTTATGATCCCTGGAAACTCCTTCAGTTTCCTGTCTACCATGCTCGTGCCGTACTACACTTCACGACTTATTTCTATCCTTTTCCTGACTTATTTCCGTCGTTATTGTTGCTTTTCCCTTGTTTCTCCTTTCTAAAAACGAAACTTATATGGTTTTGTCTAAACATGGTTATTTCCGCATTTCAATTTGAACTCGTTCCAAGTATTTCCATTAAACCGTACGAGCCTTTCACTAAATTTACTTCGCATTTACTTTTGCTTTTTCTTTGCCCGGAAACTCCATCTAGTTCATGTCTAACATGCTCGTGGCCTACTGCATATTACCACTTATTTCTGCCCTTTTTCTGGCTTATTTCCGCCCTTATTATTGCTTTTCCCTTATTTCTCCTTTCTAAAAATAAGACATGTATGGTATTGTCTAAACTTGATTGTTTCCGCATTTCAATTGGAACTTATTCCATGTTTTCCCCTTAAGTTTATGAGTCTTTTACTAAATATCCTTCGCATTTACTTCGGTTATGCTCCCTGAAAACTCCTTCGGTTTCCTGTCTACCATGCTCGTGCCGTACTACACCTCACGACTTATTTCTATCCTTTTCCTGACTTATTTCCGCCGTTATTGTTTCTTTTCACTTGTTTCTCCTTTCTAAAAACGAAACTTATATGGTTTTGTCTAAACATGGTTATTTCCGCATTTCAATTTGAACTCGTTCCAACTATTTCCATTAAACTGTACGAGTCTTTCACTAAATTTACTTCGCATTTACTTTTTCTTCTGCTGCCTGGAAACTCCATCTAGTTCATGTCTAACATGCTCGTGGCCTACCGCATATTACCACTTATTTCTCGCCCTTTTTCCCGCTTATTTCCGCCCTTATTATTGCTTTTCCCTTATTTCTCCTTTCTAAAAACAAGACATGTATGGTATTGTCTAAACTTGATTGTTTCCGCATTTCAATTGGAACTTATTCCATGTTTTCCCCTTAAGTTTATGAGTCTTTTACTAAATATCCTTCGCATTTACTTCTGGTTATGCTCCCTGGAAACTCCTTCGGTTTCCTGTCTACCATGCTCGTGCCGTACTACACCTCACGACTTATTTCTATCCTTTTCCTGACTTATTTCCGCCGTTATTGTTTCTTTTCACTTGTTTCTCCTTTCTAAAAACGAAACTTATATGGTTTTGTCTAAACATGGTTATTTCCGCATTTTAATTTGAACTCGTTCCAAGTATTTCCATTAAACTCGTACGAGTCTTTCACTAAATTTACTTCGCATTTACTTTTTCTTCTCGCCGCCCGGAAACTCCTTCTAGTTCCTGTCTAATATGATCGTGGCCTACCGCATATTACCACTTATTTCCTCGCCCTTTTTCCGGCTTATTTCCGCCCTTATTATTGCTTTTCCCTTCTTTCTCCTTTCTAAAAACGAGACTTGTATGGTTTTGTCTAAACTTGGTTATTACCGCATTTCAATTTCAACTCGTTCAAAGTTTTTCCCTTAAACCGTACGAGTCTTTCACTAAATTTACTTCGCATTTACTTTTGCTTTTGCCGCCCGGAAACTCCTTCGGTTCCCGTCTACCATGCTCGTGGCCAACTACATATTAGCACTTATTTCCTGCCCTTTTTCTCGACCTATTTCCGCCCTTATTATTGCTTTTCCCTTATTTCTCCTTTCTAAAAACAAGACTTGTATGGTATTGTTTAAACTTGATTGTTTCCGCATTTCAATTGGAACTTATTCCATGTTTTCCCCTTATGTTTATGAGTCATTCTTTAAATATCCTTCCCATTTACTTCTGTTATGCTCCTTGGAAACACCTTCGGTTTCCTCTACCATGCTCGTGCCCTACTACACCTCACGACTTATTTCTATCCTTTTCCCCGACTTATTTCCGCCGTTATTGTTGCTTTTCCCTTGTTTCTCCTTTCTAAAAACGAAACTTATATGGTTTTTTCTAAACATAGTTATTTCCACATTTCAATTTGAACTCGTTCCAAGTATTTCCATTAAACTTGTACGAGTCTTTCACTAAATTTACTTCGCATTTACTTTTTGTTCTCTTCGCCTCGGAAACTCCTTCTAGTTCATGTCTAACATGCTCGTGGCCTACCGCATATTACCACTTATTTCTCGCCCTTTTTCGGCTTATTTCCGCCCATATTATTGCTTTTCCCTTATTTCTCCTTTCTAAAAACAAGACTTGTATGATATTGTCTAAACTTGATTGTTTCCGCATTTCAATTGGAACTTATTCCATGTTTTCCCCTTAAGTTTATGAGTCTTTTACTAAATATCCTTCGCATTTACTTGGTTATGCTCCCCGGAAACTCCTTCGGTTTCTCGTCTACCATGCTCGTGCCGTACTACACCTCACGACTTATTTCTATCCTTTTCCTTACTTATTTCAGCCGTTATTGTTGCTTTTCCCTTGTTTCTCCTTTCTAAAAACGAAACTTATATGGTTTTGTCTAAACATGGTTATTTCCGCATTTTAATTTGAACTCGTTCCAAGTATTTCCATTAAACTGTACGAGTCATTCACTAAATGTACTTCGCATTTACTTTTTCTTCTGCTGCGTGGAAACTCCTTCTAGTTCCTGTCTAACATGCTCGTGGCCTACCGCATATTACCACTTATTTCTCGCCCTTTTTCCGGCTTATTTCCGCCCTTATTATTGCTTTTCCCTTCTTTCTCCTTTCTAAAAACGAGACTTGTATGGTTTTGTCTAAACTTGGTTATTACCGCATTTCAATTTCAACTCGTTCAAAGTTTTTCCCTTAAACTGTACGAGTCTTTCACTAAATTTACTTCGCATTTACTTTTTCTTTTGCTGCCCGGAAACTCCTTCTGGTTCCTGTCTACCATGCTCATGGCCAACTACATATTAGCACTTATTTCTCCCTTTTCCTCGACCTATTTCCGCCCTTATTATTGCTTTTCCCTTATTTCTCCTTTCTAAAAACAAGACTTGTATGGTATTGTCTAAACTTGATTGTTTCCGCATTTCAATTGGAACTTATTCCAT
Source organism: Linum usitatissimum (assembly GCA_030674075.2). Classification (NCBI taxonomy): domain Eukaryota; kingdom Viridiplantae; phylum Streptophyta; class Magnoliopsida; order Malpighiales; family Linaceae; genus Linum; species Linum usitatissimum. The sequence goes on along the minus strand of JAUJYP020000387.1, from coordinate 32,305 downwards.
GTTTTCCCCTTATGTTTATGAGTCATTCTTTAAATATCCTTCCCATTTACTTCTGGTTATGCTCCTTGGAAACACCTTCGGTTTCCTGTCTACCATGCTCGTGCCCTACTACACCTCACGACTTATTTCTCTCCTTTTCCTGACTTATTTCCGTCGTTATTGTTGCTTTTCCCTTGTTTCTCCTTTCTAAAAACGAAACTTATATGGTTTTGTCTAAACATGGTTATTTCCGCATTTCAATTTGAACTCGTTCCAAGTATTTCCATTAAACTATACGAGTCTTTCACTAAATTTACTTCGCATTTACTTTTTGTTCTGCTGCCTGGAAACTCCATCTAGTTCATGTCTAACATGCCCGTGGCCTACTGCATATTACCACTTATTTCTGCCCTTTTTCTGGCTTATTTCCGCCCTTATTATTGCTTTTCCCTTATTTCTCCTTTCTAAAAACAAGACTTGTATGGTATTGTTTAAACTTGATTGTTTCCGCATTTCAATTGGAACTTATTCCATGTTTTCCCCTTACGTTTATGACTCTTTTACTAAATATCCTTCGCATTTACTTCTGGTTATGATCCCTGGAAACTCCTTCGGTTTCCTGTCTACCATGCTCGTGCCGTACTACACTTCACGACTTATTTCTATCCTTTTCCCCGACTTATTTCCGTCGTTATTGTTGCTTTTCCCTTGTTTCTCCTTTCTAAAAACGAAACTTATATGGTTTTGTCTAAACATGGTTATTTCCGCATTTCAATTTGAACTCGTTCCAAGTATTTCCATTAAACCGTACGAGTCTTTCACTAAATTTACTTCGCATTTACTTTTTTTTTCTCGCCTGGAAACTCCATCTAGTTCATGTCTAACATGCTCGTGGCCTACTGCATATTACCACTTATTTCTGCCCTTTTTCTGGCTTATTTCCGCCCTTATTATTGCTTTTCCCTTATTTCTCCTTTCTAAAAACAAGACATGTATGGTATTGTCTAAACTTGATTGTTTCCGCATTTCAATTGGAACTTATTCCATGTTTTCCCCTTAAGTTTATGAGTCTTTTACTAAATATCCTTCGCATTTACTTCTGGTTATGCTCCCCGAAAACTCCTTCGGTTTCCTCGTCTACCATGCTCGTGCCGTACTACACCTCACGACTTATTTCTATCCTTTTCCTGACTTATTTCCGCCGTTATTGTTTCTTTTCACTTGTTTCTCCTTTCTAAAAACGAAACTTATATGGTTTTGTCTAAACATGGTTATTTCCGCATTTCAATTTGAACTCGTTCCAAGTATTTCCATTAAACTGTACGAGTCTTTCACTAAATTTACTTCGCATTTACTTTTTCTTCTCTGCCCGGAAACTCCATCTAGTTCATGTCTAACATGCTCGTGGCCTACCGCATATTACCACTTATTTCTCGCCCTTTTTTGGCTTATTTCCGCCCTTATTATTGCTTTTCCCTTATTTCTCCTTTCTAAAAACAAGACATGTATGGTATTGTCTAAACTTGATTGTTTCCGCATTTCAATTGGAACTTATTCCATGTTTTCCCCTTAAGTTTATGAGTCTTTTACTAAATATCCTTCGCATTTACTTCTGGTTATGCTCCCTGGAAACTCCTTCGGTTTCCTCGTCTACCATGCTCGTGCCGTACTACACCTCACGACTTATTTCTATCCTTTTCCTGACTTATTTCCGCCGTTATTGTTTCTTTTCACTTGTTTCTCCTTTCTAAAAACGAAACTTATATGGTTTTGTCTAAACATGGTTATTTCCGCATTTTAATTTGAACTCGTTCCAAGTATTTCCATTAAACTGTACGAGTCTTTCACTAAATTTACTTCGCATTTACTTTTTCTTCTCGCCGCCCGGAAACTCCTTCTAGTTCCCGTCTAATATGATCGTGGCCTACCGCATATTACCACTTATTTCTCGCCCTTTTTCCGGCTTATTTCCGCCCTTATTATTGCTTTTCCCTTCTTTCTCCTTTCTAAAAACGAGACTTGTATGGTTTTGTCTAAACTTGGTTATTACCGCATTTCAATTTCAAATCGTTCAAAGTTTTTCCCTTAAACTGTACGAGTCTTTCACTAAATTTACTTCGCATTTACTTTTGCTTTTGCTGCCCGGAAACTCCTTCTGGTTCCTGTCTACCATGCTCGTGGCCAACTACATATTAGCACTTATTTCTGCCCTTTTTCTGACCTATTTCCGCCCTTATTATTGCTTTTCCCTTATTTCTCCTTTCTAAAAACAAGACTTGTATGGTATTGTTTAAACTTGATTGTTTCCGCATTTCAATTGGAACTTATTCCATGTTTTCCCCTTATGTTTATGAGTCATTCTTTAAATATCCTTCCCATTTACTTCCGGTTATGCTCCTTGGAAACTCTTTCGGTTTCCTCGTCTACCATGCTCGTGCCCTACTACACCTCCCGACTTATTTCTATCCTTTTCCTAACTTATTTCCGCCGTTATTGTTGCTTTTCCCTTGTTTCTCCTTTCTAAAAACGAAACTTATATGGTTTTGTCTAAACATGGTTATTTCCGAATTTCAATTTGAACTCGTTCCAAGTATTTCCATTAAACTGTACGAGTCTTTCACTAAATTTACTTCGCATTTACTTTTTCTTCTGCTGTCTGGAAACTCCTTCTAGTTCTTGTCTAACATGCTCTTGGCCTACTGCATATTACCACTTATTTCTCGCCCTTTTTCCGGCTTATTTCCGCCCTTATTATTGCTTTTCCCTTCTTTCTCCTTTCTAAAAACGAGACTTGTATGGTTTTGTCTAAACTTGGTTATTACCGCATTTCAATTTCAACTCGTTCAAAGTTTTTCCCTTAAACCGTACGAGTCTTTCACTAAATTTACTTCGCATTTACTTTTGCTTTTGCTGCCAGGAAACTCCTTCTGGTTCCTGTGTACCATGGTCGTGGCCTACGGCATATTACCACTTATTTCTTCCTTTTTCTGACTTATTTTCAGCCTTATTATTACTTTTCCCTTATTTCTCCTTTTTGAAAACAAGACTTGTATGGTATTCTCTAAACTTGATTGTTTCCGTATTTCAATTGGAACTTATTCCATATTTTCCCCTTAAGTTTATGAGTCTTTTACTAAATATCCTTTGCATTTACTTCTGGTTATGCTCCCTGGAAACTCCATCGGTTTCCTGTCTACCATGCTCGTGCCCGACTACACCTCACGACTAATTTCTATCCTTTTCCTGACTTATTTCCGCCGTTATTGTTTCTTTTCCCTTGTTTCTCCTTTCTAGAAACGAAACTTATATGGTTTTATCTAAACATGGTTATTTCCGCATTTCAATTTGAACTCGTTCCAGGTATTTCCATTAAACTTTACGAGTCTTTCACTAAATTTACTTCGCATTTACTTTTTGTTCTGCTGCCTGGAAACTCCTTCTAGTTCATGTCTAACATGCTCGTGGCCTACTGCACCACTTATTTCTGCCCTTTTTCTGGCTTATTTCCGCCCTTATTATTGCTTTTCCCTTCTTTCTCCTTTCTAAAAACGAGATTTGTATGGTTTTGTCTAAACTTGGTTATTACCGCATTTCAATTTCAACTCGTTCAAAGTTTTTCCCTTAAACTGTACGAGTCTTTCACTAAATTTACTTCGCATTTACTTTTGCTTTTGCTACCTGGAAACTCCTTCTGGTTCCTGTCTACCATGCTCGTGGCCAACTTCATATTAGCACTTATTTCTGCCCTTTTTCTTACCTATTTCCGCCCTTATTATTGCTTTTCCCTTATTTCTCCTTTCTAAAAACAAGACTTGTATGGTATTGTTTAAACTTGATTGTTTCCGCATTTCAATTGGAACTTATTCCATGTTTTCCCCTTATGTTTATGAGTCATTCTTTAAATATCCTTCCCATTTACTTCGGTTATGCTCCTTTGAAACTCTTTCGGTTTCCTCGTCTACCATGCTCGTGCCCTACTACACCTCACGACTTATTTCTGTCCTTTTCCTAACTTATTTCCGCCGTTATTGTTGCTTTTCCCTTATTTCTCCTTTCTAAAAACGAAACTTATATGGTTTTGTCTAAACATGGTTATTTCCGCATTTCAATTTGAACTCGTTCCAAGTATTTCCATTAGACTGTACGAGTCTTTCACTAAATTTACTTCGCATTTACTTTTTGTTCGCTGGAAACTCCTTCTAGTTCATGTCTAACATGCTCGTGGCCTACTGCACCACTTATTTCTACCCTTTTTCTGGCTTATTTCCGCCCTTATTATTGCTTTTCCCTTCTTTCTCCTTTCTAAAAACGAGATTTGTATGGTTTTGTCTAAACTTGGTTATTACCGCATTTCAATTTCAACTCGTTCAAAGTTTTTCCCTTAAACTGTACGAGTCTTTCACTAAATTTACTTCGCATTTACTTTTGCTTTTGCTACCTGGAAACTCCTTCTGGTTCCTGTCTACCATGCTCGTGGCCAACTTCATATTAGCACTTATTTCCTCGCCCTTTTTCCGACCTATTTCCGCCCTTATTATTGCTTTTCCCTTATTTCTCCTTTCTAAAAACAAGACTTGTATGGTATTGTTTAAACTTGATTGTTTCCGCATTTCAATTGGAACTTATTCCATGTTTTCCCCTTATGTTTATGAGTCATTCTTTAAATATCCTTCCCATTTACTTCGGTTATGCTCCTTTGAAACTCTTTCGGTTTCCCCGTCTACCATGCTCGTGCCCTACTACACCTCACGACTTATTTCTGTCCTTTTCCTAACTTATTTCCGCCGTTATTGTTGCTTTTCCCTTATTTCTCCTTTCTAAAAACGAAACTTATATGGTTTTGTCTAAACATGGTTATTTCCGCATTTCTAATTTGAACTCGTTCCAAGTATTTCCAATAAACTGTACGAGTCTTTCACTAAATTTACTTCGCATTTACTTTTGCTTTTGCTGCCTGGAAACTCCTTCTGGTTCATGTCTAACATGCTCGTGGCCTACTGCATATTACCACTTATTTCTGCTATTTTTCTGGCTTATTTCCGACCTTATTATTGCTTTTCCCATCTTTCTCCTTTCTAAAAACGAGACTTGTATGGTTTTGTCTAAACTTGGTTATTACCGCATTTCAATTTCAACTCGTTGAAAGTTTTTCCCTTAAACTGTACGAGTCTTTCACTAAATTTACTTCGCATTTACTTTTGCTTTTGCTGCCTGGAAACTCCTTCTGGTTCCTGTCTACCATGCTCGTGGCCTACTGCATATTACCACTTATTTCTGCTCTTTTTCCGGCTTATTTCCGCCCTTATTATGGCTTTTCCCATCTTTCTCCTTTCTAAAAACGAGACTTGTATGGTTTTGTCTAAACTTGGTTATTACCGCATTTCAATTTCAACTCGTTCAAAGTTTTTCCCTTAAACCGTACGAGTCTTTCACTAAATTTACTTCGCATTTACTTTTGCTTTTGCTTTGCCCGGAAACTCCTTCGGTTCCCGTCTACCATGCTCGTGGCCAACTACATATTAGCACTTATTTCTATCCCTTTTTCCGACCTATTTCCGCCCTTATTATTGCTTTTCCCTTATTTCTCCTTTCTAAAAACAAGACTTGTATGGTATTTTCTAAACTTGATTGTTTCCGCATTTCAATTGGAACTTATTCCATGTTTTCCCCTTATGTTTATGAGTCATTCTTTAAATATCCTTCCCATTTACTTCGGTTATGCTCCCTGGAAACTCCTTCGGTTTCCTGTCTACCATGCTCGTGCCCTACTACACCTCACGACTTATTTCTATCCTTTTCCTGACTTATTTCCGCCGTTATTGTTGCTTTTCCCTTGTTTCTCCTTTCTAAAAACAAGAGTTGTATGGTATTGTCTAAACTTGATTGTTTCCGCATTTCAATTGGAACTTATTCAATGTTTTCCCCTTATGTTTATGAGTCATTCTTTAAATATCCTTCCCATTTACTTCTGGTTATGCTCCCTGGAAACTCCTTCGGTTTCCTCGTCTACCATTCTCGTGCCCTACTACACCTCACGACTTATTTCTATCCTTTTCCTAACTTATTTTCGTCGTTATTGTTGCTTTTCCCTTGTTTCTCCTTTCTAAAAACGAAACTTATATGGTTTTGTCTAAACATGGTTATTTCCGCATTTCAATTTGAACTCGTTCCAAGTATTTCCATTAAACTCGTACGAGTCTTTCACGAAATTTACTTCGCATTTACTTTTTGTTCTCTTGCTGCTCGGAAACTCCATCTAGTTCATGTCTAACATGCTCGTGGCCTACCGCATATTACCACTTATTTCTCCCTTTTTCGGCTTATTTCCGCCCTTATTATTGCTTTTCCCTTATTTCTCCTTTCTAAAAACAAGAGTTGTATGGTATTGTCCGAACTTGATTGTTTCCGCATTTCTATTGGAACTTATTCCATGTTTTCCCCTTATGTTTATGAGTCATTCTTTAAATATCCTTCCCATTTACTTCGGTTTATGCTCCCCGGAAACTCCTTCGGTTTCTCGTCTACCATGCTCGTGCCCTACTACACCTCACGACTTATTTCTATCCTTTTCCCCGACTTATTTCCGTCGTTATTGTTGCTTTTCCCTTGTTTCTCCTTTCTAAAAACGAAACTTATATGGTTTTGTCTAAACATGGTTATTTCCGCATTTTAATTTGAACTCGTTCCAAGTATTTTCATTAAACTCGTACGAGTCTTTCACTAAATTTACTTCGCATTTACTTTTTCTTCGCTGCTCGGAAACTCCTTCTAGTTCCGTCTAACATGATCGTGGCCTACCGCATATTACCACTTATTTCTCGCCCTTTTTTCTGGCTTATTTCCGCCCTTATTATTGCTTTTCCCTTCTTTCTCCTTTCTAAAAACGAGACTTGTATGGTTTTGTCTAAACTTGGTTAATACCGCATTTCAATTTCAACTCGTCCAAAGTTTTTCCCTTAAACTGTACGAGTCTTTCACTAAATTTACTTCGCATTTAGTTTTGCTTTTGCTGCCTGGAAACTCCTTCTGGTTCCTGTCTACCATGCTCGTGGCAAACTGCATATTAGCACTTATTTCTATCCTTTTCCTGACTTATTTCCGCAGTTATTGTTGCTTTTCCCTTGTTTCTCCTTTCTAAAAACAAGAGTTGTATGGTATTGTCTAAACTTGATTGTTTCCGCATTTCAATTGGAACTTATTCCATGTTTTCCCCTTATGTTTATGAGTCATTCTTTAAATATCCTTCCCATTTACTTGGTTATGCTCCCTGGAAACTCCTTCGGTTTCCTGTCTACCATGCTCGTGCCCTACTACACCTCACGACTTATTTCTATCCTTTTCCTGACTTATTTCCGCCGTTATTGTTGCTTTTCCCTTGTTTCTCCTTTCTAAAAACAAGAGTTGTATGGTATTGTCTAAACTTGATTGTTTCCGCATTTCAATTGGAACTTATTCCATGTTTTCCCCTTATGTTTATGAGTCATTCTTTAAATATCCTTCCCATTTACTTCTGTTATGCTCCCCGGAAACTCCTTCGGTTTTCACGTCTACCATGCTCGTGCCCTACTACACCTCACGACTTATTTCTATCCTTTTCCTAACTTATTTTCGTCGTTATTGTTGCTTTTCCCTTGTTTCTCCTTTCTAAAAACGAAACTTATATGGTTTTGTCTAAACATGGTTATTTCCTCATTTCAATTTGAACTCGTTCCAAGTATTTCCATTAAACTGTACGAGTCTTTCACTAAATTTACTTCGCATTTACTTTTTGCTTCTCGTCGCGAAACTCCATCTAGTTCATGTCTAACATGCTCGTGGCCTACCGCATATTACCACTTATTTCTCGCCCTTTTTTGGCTTATTTCCGCCCTTATTATTGCTTTTCCCTTATTTCTCCTTTCTAAAAACAAGAGTTGTATGGTATTGTCTAAACTTGATTGTTTCCGCATTTCTATTGGAACTTATTCCATGTTTTCCCCTTATGTTTATGAGTCATTCTTTAAATATCCTTCCCATTTACTTCGGTTATGCTCCCTGGAAACTCCTTCGGTTTCCTCGTCTACCATGCTCGTGCCCTACTACACCTCACGACTTATTTCTATCCTTTTCCCGACTTATCGATTATATGGTTTTGTCTAAACATGGTTATTTCCGCATTTTAATTTGAACTCGTTCCAAGTATTTTCATTAAACCGTACGAGTCTTTCACTAAATTTACTTCGCATTTACTTTTTCTTCTGCCGCTCGGAAACTCCTTCTAGTTCCTCGTCTAACATGATCGTGGCCTACCGCATATTACCACTTATTTCTCGCTTTTTTCGGCTTATTTCCGCCCTTATTATTGCTTTTCCCTTCTTTCTCCTTTCTAAAAACGAGACTTGTATGGTTTTGTCTAAACTTGGTTAATACCGCATTTCAATTTCAACTCGTCCAAAGTTTTTCCCTTAAATCGTACGAGTCTTTCACTAAATTTACTTCGCATTTAGTTTTGCTTTTGCTTTCGGAAACTCCTTCGGTTCCCGTCTACCATGCTCGTGGCAACCGCATATTAGCACTTATTTCTCGCCCTTTTTCTGACCTATTTCCGCCCTTATTATTGCTTTTCCCTTATTTCTCCTTTCTAAAAACAAGACTTGTATGGTATTGTTTAAACTTGATTGTTTCCGCATTTCAATTGGAACTTATTCCATATTTTCCCCTTATGTTTATGAGTCATTCTTTAAATATCCTTCCCATTTACTTCGGTTATGCTCCTTGGAAACTCTTTCGGTTTCCTCGTCTACCATGCTCGTGCCCTACTACACCTCACGACTTATTTCTATCCTTTTCCCCGACTTATTTCCGCAGTTATTGTTGCTTTCCCCTTGTTTCTCCTTTCTAAAAACAAGAGTTGTATGGTATTGTCTAAACTTGATTGTTTCCGCATTTCAATTGGAACTTATTCCATGTTTTCCCCTTATGTTTATGAGTCATTCTTTAAATATCCTTCCCATTTACTTGGTTATGCTCCCCGGAAACTCCTTCGGTTTCCTCGTCTACCATGCTCGTGCCCTACTACACCTCACGACTTATTTCTATCCTTTTCCTGACTTATTTCCGCCGTTATTGTTGCTTTTCCCTTGTTTCTCCTTTCTAAAAACAAGAGTTGTATGGTATTGTCTAAACTTGATTGTTTCCGCATTTCAATTGGAACTTATTCCATGTTTTCCCCTTATGTTTATGAGTCATTCTTTAAATATCCTTCCCATTTACTTCGGTTATGCTCCCTGGAAACTCCTTCGGTTTCCTGTCTACCATGCTCGTGCCCTACTACACCTCACGACTTATTTCTATCCTTTTCCTAACTTATTTTCGTCGTTATTGTTGCTTTTCCCTTGTTTCTCCTTTCTAAAAACGAAACTTATATGGTTTTGTCTAAACATGGTTATTTCCTCATTTCAATTTGAACTCGTTCCAAGTATTTCCATTAAACTGTACGAGTCTTTCACTAAATTTACTTCGCATTTACTTTTTGTTCTGCTGCCTGGAAACTCCATCTAGTTCATGTCTAACATGCTCGTGGCCTACTGCATATTACCACTTATTTCTGCCCTTTTTCTGGCTTATTTCCGCCCTTATTATTGCTTTTCCCTTATTTCTCCTTTCTAAAAACAAGAGTTGTATGGTATTGTCTAAACTTGATTGTTTCCGCATTTCTATTGGAACTTATTCCATGTTTTCCCCTTATGTTTATGAGTCATTCTTTAAATATCCTTCCCATTTACTTCTGGTTATGCTCCCTGGAAACTCCTTCGGTTTCCTGTCTACCATGCTCGTGCCCTACTACACCTCACGACTTATTTCTATCCTTTTCCTGACTTATATGGTTTTGTCTAAACATGGTTATTTCCGCATTTTAATTTGAACTCGTTCCAAGTATTTTCATTAAACTGTACGAGTCTTTCACTAAATTTACTTCGCATTTACTTTTTCTTCTGCTGCCTGGAAACTCCTTCTAGTTCCTGTCTAACATGATCGTGGCCTACTGCATATTACCACTTATTTCTGCCCTTTTTCTGGCTTATTTCCGCCCTTATTATTGCTTTTCCCTTCTTTCTCCTTTCTAAAAACGAGACTTGTATGGTTTTGTCTAAACTTGGTTAATACCGCATTTCAATTTCAACTCGTCCAAAGTTTTTCCCTTAAACTGTACGAGTCTTTCACTAAATTTACTTCGCATTTAGTTTTGCTTTTGCTTTCCGGAAACTCCTTCCGGTTCCCGTCTACCATGCTCGTGGCAAACCGCATATTAGCACTTATTTCTCGCCCTTTTTCTGACCTATTTCCGCCCTTATTATTGCTTTTCCCTTATTTCTCCTTTCTAAAAACAAGACTTGTATGGTATTGTTTAAACTTGATTGTTTCCGCATTTCAATTGGAACTTATTCCATATTTTCCCCTTATGTTTATGAGTCATTCTTTAAATATCCTTCCCATTTACTTCTGGTTATGCTCCTTGGAAACTCTTTCGGTTTCCTGTCTACCATGCTCGTGCCCTACTACACCTCACGACTTATTTCTATCCTTTTCCTGACTTATTTCCGCAGTTATTGTTGCTTTCCCCTTGTTTCTCCTTTCTAAAAACAAGAGTTGTATGGTATTGTCTAAACTTGATTGTTTCCGCATTTCAATTGGAACTTATTCCATGTTTTCCCCTTATGTTTATGAGTCATTCTTTAAATATCCTTCCCATTTACTTCGGTTATGCTCCCTGGAAACTCCTTCGGTTTCCTGTCTACCATGCTCGTGCCCTACTACACCTCACGACTTATTTCTATCCTTTTCCTGACTTATTTCCGCCGTTATTGTTGCTTTTCCCTTGTTTCTCCTTTCTAAAAACAAGAGTTGTATGGTATTGTCTAAACTTGATTGTTTCCGCATTTCAATTGGAACTTATTCCATGTTTTCCCCTTATGTTTATGAGTCATTCTTTAAATATCCTTCCCATTTACTTCGGTTATGCTCCCCGGAAACTCCTTCGGTTTCCTCGTCTACCATGCTCGTGCCCTACTACACCTCACGACTTATTTCTATCCTTTTCCTAACTTATTTTCGTCGTTATTGTTGCTTTTCCCTTGTTTCTCCTTTCTAAAAACGAAACTTATATGGTTTTGTCTAAACATGGTTATTTCCTCATTTCAATTTGAACTCGTTCCAAGTATTTCCATTAAACTGTACGAGTCTTTCACTAAATTTACTTCGCATTTACTTTTTGTTCTCGTCGCCCGGAAACTCCATCTAGTTCATGTCTAACATGCTCGTGGCCTACCGCATATTACCACTTATTTCTGCCCTTTTTCTGGCTTATTTCCGCCCTTATTATTGCTTTTCCCTTATTTCTCCTTTCTAAAAACAAGAGTTGTATGGTATTGTCTAAACTTGATTGTTTCCGCATTTCTATTGGAACTTATTCCATGTTTTCCCCTTATGTTTATGAGTCATTCTTTAAATATCCTTCCCATTTACTTCGGTTATGCTCCCCGGAAACTCCTTCGGTTTCCTGTCTACCATGCTCGTGCCCTACTACACCTCACGACTTATTTCTATCCTTTTCCTGACTTATATGGTTTTGTCTAAACATGGTTATTACCGCATTTCAATTTCAACTCGTTCAAAGTTTTTCCCTTAAACTGTACGAGTCTTTCACTAAATTTACTTCACATTTACTTTTGCTTTTGCTGCCTGGAAACTCCTTCTGGTTCCTGTCTACCATGCTCGTGGCCAACTACATATTAGCACTTATTTCTGCCCTTTTTCTGACCTATTTCCGCCCTTATTATTGCTTTTCCCTTATTTCTCCTTTCTAAAAACAAGACTTGTATGGTATTTTCTAAACTTGATTGTTTCCGCATTTCAATTGGAACTTATTCCATGTTTTCCCCTTATGTTTATGAGTCATTCTTTAAATATCCTTCCCATTTACTTCGGTTATGCTCCCCGGAAACTCCTTCGGTTTCCGTCTACCATGCTCGTGCCCTACTACACCTCACGACTTATTTCTATCCTTTTCCCCGACTTATTTCCGCCGTTATTGTTGCTTTTCCCTTGTTTCTCCTTTCTAAAAACAAGAGTTGTATGGTATTGTCTAAACTTGATTGTTTCCGCATTTCAATTGGAACTTATTCAATGTTTTCCCCTTATGTTTATGAGTCATTCTTTAAATATCCTTCCCATTTACTTCTGGTTATGCTCCCTGGAAACTCCTTCGGTTTCCTGTCTACCATTCTCGTGCCCTACTACACCTCACGACTTATTTCTATCCTTTTCCTAACTTATTTTCGTCGTTATTGTTGCTTTTCCCTTGTTTCTCCTTTCTAAAAACGAAACTTATATGGTTTTGTCTAAACATGGTTATTTCCGCATTTCAATTTGAACTCGTTCCAAGTATTTCCATTAAACTGTACGAGTCTTTCACGAAATTTACTTCGCATTTACTTTTTGTTTTCGCTTTGGAAACTCCATCTAGTTCATGTCTAACATGCTCGTGGCCTACCGCATATTACCACTTATTTCTCGCCCTTTTTCTCGGCTTATTTCCGCCCTTATTATTGCTTTTCCCTTATTTCTCCTTTCTAAAAACAAGAGTTGTATGGTATTGTCTAAACTTGATTGTTTCCGCATTTCAATTGGAACTTATTCCATGTTTTCCCCTTATGTTTATGAGTCATTCTTTAAATATCCTTCCCATTTACTTCGGTTATGCTCCCCGGAAACTCCTTCGGTTTCCTCGTCTACCATGCTCGTGCCCTACTACACCTCACGACTTATTTCTATCCTTTTCCTGACTTATTTCCGTCGTTATTGTTGCTTTTCCCTTGTTTCTCCTTTCTAAAAACGAAACTTTTATGGTTTTGTCTAAACATGGTTATTTCCGCATTTTAATTTGAACTCGTTCCAAGTATTTTCATTAAACTGTACGAGTCTTTCACTAAATTTACTTCGCATTTACTTTTTCTTCTCGCCGCCCGGAAACTCCTTCTAGTTCCCGTCTAACATGATCGTGGCCTACCGCATATTACCACTTATTTCTCGCCCTTTTTCGGCTTATTTCCGCCCTTATTATTGCTTTTCCCTTCTTTCTCCTTTCTAAAAACGAGACTTGTATGGTTTTGTCTAAACTTGGTTAATACCGCATTTCAATTTCAACTCGTCCAAAGTTTTTCCCTTAAACTGTACGAGTCTTTCACTAAATTTACTTCGCATTTAGTTTTGCTTTTGCTGCCTGGAAACTCCTTCTGGTTCCTGTCTACCATGCTCGTGGCAAACTGCATATTAGCACTTATTTCTATCCTTTTCCTCGACTTATTTCCGCCCTTATTGTTGCTTTTCCCTTGTTTCTCCTTTCTAAAAACAAGAGTTGTATGGTATTGTCTAAACTTGATTGTTTCCGCATTTCAATTGGAACTTATTCCATGTTTTCCCCTTATGTTTATGAGTCATTCTTTAAATATCCTTCCCATTTACTTCGGTTATGCTCCCCGGAAACTCCTTCGGTTTCCTCGTCTACCATGCTCGTGCCCTACTACACCTCACGACTTATTTCTATCCTTTTCCTGACTTATTTCCGCCGTTATTGTTGCTTTTCCCTTGTTTCTCCTTTCTAAAAACAAGAGTTGTATGGTATTGTCTAAACTTGATTGTTTCCGCATTTCAATTGGAACTTATTCCATGTTTTCCCCTTATGTTTATGAGTCATTCTTTAAATATCCTTCCCATTTACTTCGGTTATGCTCCCCGGAAACTCCTTCGGTTTCCTCGTCTACCATGCTCGTGCCCTACTACACCTCACGACTTATTTCTATCCTTTTCCTAACTTATTTTCGTCGTTATTGTTGCTTTTCCCTTGTTTCTCCTTTCTAAAAACGAAACTTATATGGTTTTGTCTAAACATGGTTATTTCCTCATTTCAATTTGAACTCGTTCCAAGTATTTCCATTAAACTGTACGAGTCTTTCACTAAATTTACTTCGCATTTACTTTTTGTTCTCGTCGCCCGGAAACTCCATCTAGTTCATGTCTAACATGCTCGTGGCCTACCGCATATTACCACTTATTTCTGCCCTTTTTCTGGCTTATTTCCGCCCTTATTATTGCTTTTCCCTTATTTCTCCTTTCTAAAAACAAGAGTTGTATGGTATTGTCTAAACTTGATTGTTTCCGCATTTCTATTGGAACTTATTCCATGTTTTCCCCTTATGTTTATGAGTCATTCTTTAAATATCCTTCCCATTTACTTGGTTATGCTCCCCGGAAACTCCTTCGGTTTCCTCGTCTACCATGCTCGTGCCCTACTACACCTCACGACTTATTTCTATCCTTTTCCCGACTTATTTCCGCGTTTTTGCTTTCCCTTGTTTCTCCTTTCTAAAACGAAACTTATATGGTTTTGTCTAAACATGGTTATTTCCGCATTTTAATTTGAACTCGTTCCAAGTATTTTCATTAAACTGTACGAGTCTTTCACTAAATTTACTTCGCATTTACTTTTTCTTCCGCTGCCTGGAAACTCCTTCTAGTTCCTGTCTAACATGATCGTGGCCTACTGCATATTACCACTTATTTCTCGCCCTTTTTCGGCTTATTTCCGCCCTTATTATTGCTTTTCCCTTCTTTCTCCTTTCTAAAAACGAGACTTGTATGGTTTTGTCTAAACTTGGTTAATACCGCATTTCAATTTCAACTCGTCCAAAGTTTTTCCCTTAAACTGTACGAGTCTTTCACTAAATTTACTTCGCATTTAGTTTTGCTTTTGCTGCCTGGAAACTCCTTCTGGTTCCTGTCTACCATGCTCGTGGCAAACTGCATATTAGCACTTATTTCTGCCCTTTTTCTGACCTATTTCCGCCCTTATTATTGCTTTTCCCTTATTTCTCCTTTCTAAAAACAAGACTTGTATGGTATTGTTTAAACTTGATTGTTTCCGCATTTCAATTGGAACTTATTCCATATTTTCCCCTTATGTTTATGAGTCATTCTTTAAATATCCTTCCCATTTACTTCGGTTATGCTCCTTGGAAACTCTTTCGGTTTCCTCGTCTACCATGCTCGTGCCCTACTACACCTCACGACTTATTTCTATCCTTTTCCTGACTTATTTCCGCAGTTATTGTTGCTTTCCCCTTGTTTCTCCTTTCTAAAAACAAGAGTTGTATGGTATTGTCTAAACTTGATTGTTTCCGCATTTCAATTGGAACTTATTCCATGTTTTCCCCTTATGTTTATGAGTCATTCTTTAAATATCCTTCCCATTTACTTCTGTTATGCTCCCTGGAAACTCCTTCGGTTTCCTGTCTACCATGCTCGTGCCCTACTACACCTCACGACTTATTTCTATCCTTTTCCTGACTTATTTCCGCCGTTATTGTTGCTTTTCCCTTGTTTCTCCTTTCTAAAAACAAGAGTTGTATGGTATTGTCTAAACTTGATTGTTTCCGCATTTCAATTGGAACTTATTCCATGTTTTCCCCTTATGTTTATGAGTCATTCTTTAAATATCCTTCCCATTTACTTGGTTATGCTCCCCGGAAACTCCTTCGGTTTCCTCGTCTACCATGCTCGTGCCCTACTACACCTCACGACTTATTTCTATCCTTTTCCTAACTTATTTTCGTCGTTATTGTTGCTTTTCCCTTGTTTCTCCTTTCTAAAAACGAAACTTATATGGTTTTGTCTAAACATGGTTATTTCCTCATTTCAATTTGAACTCGTTCCAAGTATTTCCATTAAACTCGTACGAGTCTTTCACTAAATTTACTTCGCATTTACTTTTTGTTCTCGCCGCCCGGAAACTCCATCTAGTTCATGTCTAACATGCTCGTGGCCTACCGCATATTACCACTTATTTCTCGCCCTTTTTCTCGGCTTATTTCCGCCCTTATTATTGCTTTTCCCTTATTTCTCCTTTCTAAAAACAAGAGTTGTATGGTATTGTCTAAACTTGATTGTTTCCGCATTTCTATTGGAACTTATTCCATGTTTTCCCCTTATGTTTATGAGTCATTCTTTAAATATCCTTCCCATTTACTTCCGGTTATGCTCCCCGGAAACTCCTTCGGTTTCCTCGTCTACCATGCTCGTGCCCTACTACACCTCACGACTTATTTCTATCCTTTTCCCGACTTATTTCCTCTTTATGGTTTTGTCTAAACATGGTTATTTCCGCATTTTAATTTGAACTCGTTCCAAGTATTTTCATTAAACTCGTACGAGTCTTTCACTAAATTTACTTCGCATTTACTTTTTCTTCTCGCCCGGAAACTCCTTCTAGTTCCCGTCTAACATGATCGTGGCCTACTGCATATTACCACTTATTTCTCGCCCTTTTTCCGGCTTATTTCCGCCCTTATTATTGCTTTTCCCTTCTTTCTCCTTTCTAAAAACGAGACTTGTATGGTTTTGTCTAAACTTGGTTAATACCGCATTTCAATTTCAACTCGTCCAAAGTTTTTCCCTTAAATCGTACGAGTCTTTCACTAAATTTACTTCGCATTTAGTTTTGCTTTTCTTTGCCCGGAAACTCCTTCGGTTCCCGTCTACCATGCTCGTGGCAAACCGCATATTAGCACTTATTTCTGCCCTTTTTCTGACCTATTTCCGCCCTTATTATTGCTTTTCCCTTATTTCTCCTTTCTAAAAACAAGACTTGTATGGTATTGTTTAAACTTGATTGTTTCCGCATTTCAATTGGAACTTATTCCATATTTTCCCCTTATGTTTATGAGTCATTCTTTAAATATCCTTCCCATTTACTTCCGGTTATGCTCCTTGGAAACTCTTTCGGTTTCCTCGTCTACCATGCTCGTGCCCTACTACACCTCACGACTTATTTCTATCCTTTTCCTGACTTATTTCCGCCGTTATTGTTGCTTTTCCCTTGTTTCTCCTTTCTAAAAACAAGAGTTGTATGGTATTGTCTAAACTTGATTGTTTCCGCATTTCAATTGGAACTTATTCCATGTTTTCCCCTTATGTTTATGAGTCATTCTTTAAATATCCTTCCCATTTACTTCGGTTATGCTCCCCGGAAACTCCTTCGGTTTCCTCGTCTACCATGCTCGTGCCCTACTACACCTCACGACTTATTTCTATCCTTTTCCTGACTTATTTCCGCCGTTATTGTTGCTTTTCCCTTGTTTCTCCTTTCTAAAAACAAGAGTTGTATGGTATTGTCTAAACTTGATTGTTTCCGCATTTCAATTGGAACTTATTCCATGTTTTCCCCTTATGTTTATGAGTCATTCTTTAAATATCCTTCCCATTTACTTCGGTTATGCTCCCCGGAAACTCCTTCGGTTTCTGTCTACCATGCTCGTGCCCTACTACACCTCACGACTTATTTCTATCCTTTTCCTAACTTATTTTCGTCGTTATTGTTGCTTTTCCCTTGTTTCTCCTTTCTAAAAACGAAACTTATATGGTTTTGTCTAAACATGGTTATTTCCGCATTTCAATTTGAACTCGTTCCAAGTATTTCCATTAAACTGTACGAGTCTTTCACTAAATTTACTTCGCATTTACTTTTTGTTCTCTCGCCCGGAAACTCCATCTAGTTCATGTCTAACATGCTCGTGGCCTACCGCATATTACCACTTATTTCTGCCCTTTTTCTGGCTTATTTCCGCCCTTATTATTGCTTTTCCCTTATTTCTCCTTTCTAAAAACAAGAGTTGTATGGTATTGTCTAAACTTGATTGTTTCCGCATTTCTATTGGAACTTATTCCATGTTTTCCCCTTATGTTTATGAGTCATTCTTTAAATATCCTTCCCATTTACTTCTCGTTATGCTCCCCGGAAACTCCTTCGGTTTCCTCGTCTACCATGCTCGTGCCCTACTACACCTCACGACTTATTTCTATCCTTTTCCCCGACTTATTTCCGTCGTTATTGTTGCTTTTCCCTTGTTTCTCCTTTCTAAAAACGAAACTTATATGGTTTTGTCTAAACATGGTTATTTCCGCATTTTAATTTGAACTCGTTCCAAGTATTTTCATTAAACTGTACGAGTCTTTCACTAAATTTACTTAGCATTTACTTTTTCTTCTGCTGCCTGGAAACTCCTTCTAGTTCCTGTCTAACATGATCGTGGCCTACTGCATATTACCACTTATTTCTGCCCTTTTTCTGGCTTATTTCCGCCCTTATTATTGCTTTTCCCTTCTTTCTCCTTTCTAAAAACGAGACTTGTATGGTGTTGTCTAAACTTGGTTAATACCGCATTTCAATTTCAACTCGTTCAAAGTTTTTCCCTTAAACTATACGAGTCTTTCACTAAATTTACATCGCATTTAGTTTTGCTTTTGCTGCCTGGAAACTCCTTCTGGTTCCTGTCTACCATGCTCGTGGCAAACTGCATATTAGCACTTATTTCTGCCCTTTTTCTGACCTATTTCCGCCCTTATTATTGCTTTTCCCTTATTTCTCCTTTCTAAAAACAAGACTTGTATGGTATTGTTTAAACTTGATTGTTTCCGCATTTCAATTGGAACTTATTCCATATTTTCCCCTTATGTTTATGAGTCATTCTTTAAATATCCTTCCCATTTACTTCGGTTATGCTCCTTGGAAACTCTTTCGGTTTCCTCGTCTACCATGCTCGTGCCCTACTACACCTCACGACTTATTTCTATCCTTTTCCTGACTTATTTCCGCCGTTATTGTTGCTTTTCCCTTGTTTCTCCTTTCTAAAAACAAGAGTTGTATGGTATTGTCTAAACTTGATTGTTTCCGCATTTCAATTGGAACTTATTCCATGTTTTCCCCTTATGTTTATGAGTCATTCTTTAAATATCCTTCCCATTTACTTCCGTTATGCTCCCCGGAAACTCCTTCGGTTTCACATCTACCATGCTCGTGCCCTACTACACCTCACGACTTATTTCTATCCTTTTCCCCGACTTATTTCCGCCGTTATTGTTGCTTTTCCCTTGTTTCTCCTTTCTAAAAACAAGAGTTGTATGGTATTGTCTAAACTTGATTGTTTCCGCATTTCAATTGGAACTTATTCCATGTTTTCCCCTTATGTTTATGAGTCATTCTTTAAATATCCTTCCCATTTACTTCTGGATATGCTCCCATGAAACTCCTTCGGTTTCCTGTCTACCATGCTCGTGCCCTACTACACCTCACGACTTATTTCTATCCTTTTCCTAACTTATTTTCGTCGTTATTGTTGCTTTTCCCTTGTTTCTCCTTTCTAAAAACGAAACTTATATGGTTTTGTCTAAACATGGTTATTTCCGCATTTCAATTTGAACTCGTTCCAAGTATTTCCATTAAACCGTACGAGTCTTTCACTAAATTTACTTCGCATTTACTTTTTGTTCTCGCTTTGCTGGAAACTCCATCTAGTTCATGTCTAACATGCTCGTGGCCTACCGCATATTACCACTTATTTCTCGCCCTTTTCCGGCTTATTTCCGCCCTTATTATTGCTTTTCCCTTATTTCTCCTTTCTAAAAACAAGAGTTGTATGGTATTGTCTAAACTTGATTGTTTCCGCATTTCAATTGGAACTTATTCCATGTTTTCCCCTTATGTTTATGAGTCATTCTTTAAATATCCTTCCCATTTACTTCGGTTATGCTCCTTGGAAACTCTTTCGGTTTCTGTCTACCATGCTCGTGCCCTACTACACCTCACGACTTATTTCTATCCTTTTCCTGACTTATTTCCGCCGTTATTGTTGCTTTTCCCTTGTTTCTCCTTTCTAAAAACAAGAGTTGTATGGTATTGTCTAAACTTGATTGTTTCCGCATTTCAATTGGAACTTATTCCATGTTTTTCCATTATGTTTATGAGTCATTCTTTAAATATCCTTCCCATTTACTTTTTCTTCTCCTGCTCCCCGGAAACTCCTTCGAGTTCTTGTCTACCATGCTCGTGGCCTACTATACCTCACGACTTATTTCTATCCTTTTCCTGACTTATTTCCGTCGTTATTGTTGCTTTTCCCTTCTTTCTCCTTTCTAAAAACGAGACTTGTATGGTTTTGTCTAAACTTGGTTAATACCGCATTTCAATTTCAACTCGTTCAAAGTTTTTCCCTTAAACTGTACGAGTCTTTCACTAAATTTACTTCGCATTTAGTTTTGCTTTTGCTGCGTGGAAACTCCTTTTGGTTCCTGTCTACCATGCTCGTGGCAAACTGCATATTAGCACTTAATTCTGCCCTTTTTCTGACCTATTTCCGCCCTTATTATTGCTTTTCCCTTATTTCTCCTTTCTAAAAACAAGACTTGTATGGTATTGTTTAAACTTGATTGTTTCCGCATTTCAATTGGAACTTATTCCATGTTTTCCCCTTATGTTTATGAGTCATTCTTTAAATATCCTTCCCATTTACTTCCGGTTATGCTCCTTGGAAACTCTTTCGGTTTCTCGTCTACCATGCTCGTGCCCTACTACACCTCACGACTTATTTCTATCCTTTTCCTGACTTATTTCCGCCGTTATTGTTGCTTTTCCCTTGTTTCTCCTTTCTAAAAACAAGAGTTGTATGGTATTGTCTAAACTTGATTGTTTCCGCATTTCAATTGGAACTTATTCCATGTTTTCCCCTTATGTTTATGAGTCATTCTTTAAATATCCTTCCCATTTACTTCTGGTTATGCTCCCTGGAAACTCCTTCGGTTTCCTGTCTACCATGCTCGTGCCCTACTACACCTCACGACTTATTTCTATCCTTTTCCTGACTTATTTCCGCCGTTATTGTTGCTTTTCCCTTGTTTCTCCTTTCTAAAAACAAGAGTTGTATGGTATTGTCTAAACTTGATTGTTTCCGCATTTCAATTGGAACTTATTCCATGTTTTCCCCTTATGTTTATGAGTCATTCTTTAAATATCCTTCCCATTTACTTGTTATGCTCCCCGGAAACTCCTTCGGTTTCTGTCTACCATGCTCGTGCCCTACTACACCTCACGACTTATTTCTATCCTTTTCCTAACTTATTTTCGTCGTTATTGTTGCTTTTCCCTTGTTTCTCCTTTCTAAAAACGAAACTTATATGGTTTTGTCTAAACATGGTTATTTCCGCATTTCAATTTGAACTCGTTCCAAGTATTTCCATTAAACTGTACGAGTCTTTCACTAAATTTACTTCGCATTTACTTTTTGTTCTCGTCGCCCGGAAACTCCATCTAGTTCATGTCTAACATGCTCGTGGCCTACCGCATATTACCACTTATTTCTCGCCCTTTTTCCGGCTTATTTCCGCCCTTATTATTGCTTTTCCCTTATTTCTCCTTTCTAAAAACAAGAGTTGTATGGTATTGTCTAAACTTGATTGTTTCCGCATTTCAATTGGAACTTATTCCATGTTTTCCCCTTATGTTTATGAGTCATTCTTTAAATATCCTTCCCATTTACTTCGGTTATGCTCCTTGGAAACTCTTTCGGTTTCCTGTCTACCATGCTCGTGCCCTACTACACCTCACGACTTATTTCTATCCTTTTCCTGACTTATTTCCGCCGTTATTGTTGCTTTTCCCTTGTTTCTCCTTTCTAAAAACAAGAGTTGTATGGTATTGTCTAAACTTGATTGTTTCCGCATTTCAATTGGAACTTATTCCATGTTTTCCCCTTATGTTTATGAGTCATTCTTTAAATATCCTTCCCATTTACTTCTGGTTATGCTCCCTGGAAACTCCTTCGGTTTCTTGTCTACCATGCTCGTGCCCTACTACACCTCACGACTTATTTCTATCCTTTTCCTGACTTATTTCCGTCGTTATTATTGCTTTTCCCTTCTTTCTCCTTTCTAAAAACGAGACTTGTATGGTTTTGTCTAAACTTGGTTAATACCGCATTTCAATTTCAACTCGTTCAAAGTTTTTCCCTTAAACTGTACGAGTCTTTCACTAAATTTACTTCGCATTTAGTTTTGCTTTTGCTTTGCGGAAACTCCTTTTGGTTCCTGTCTACCATGCTCGTGGCAAACCGCATATTAGCACTTAATTCTCGCCCTTTTTCGACCTATTTCCGCCCTTATTATTGCTTTTCCCTTATTTCTCCTTTCTAAAAACAAGACTTGTATGGTATTGTTTAAACTTGATTGTTTCCGCATTTCAATTGGAACTTATTCCATGTTTTCCCCTTATGTTTATGAGTCATTCTTTAAATATCCTTCCCATTTACTTCGGTTATGCTCCTTGGAAACTCTTTCGGTTTCCTCGTCTACCATGCTCGTGCCCTACTACACCTCACGACTTATTTCTATCCTTTTCCTGACTTATTTCCGCCGTTATTGTTGCTTTTCCCTTGTTTCTCCTTTCTAAAAACAAGAGTTGTATGGTATTGTCTAAACTTGATTGTTTCCGCATTTCAATTGGAACTTATTCCATGTTTTCCCCTTATGTTTATGAGTTATTCTTTAAATATCCTTCCCATTTACTTGGTTATGCTCCCCGGAAACTCCTTCGGTTTCCTCGTCTACCATGCTCGTGCCCTACTACACCTCACGACTTATTTCTATCCTTTTCCCCGACTTATTTCCGCCGTTATTGTTGCTTTTCCCTTGTTTCTCCTTTCTAAAAACAAGAGTTGTATGGTATTGTCTAAACTTGATTGTTTCCGCATTTCAATTGGAACTTATTCCATGTTTTCCCCTTATGTTTATGAGTCATTCTTTAAATATCCTTCCCATTTACTTCGGTTATGCTCCCCGGAAACTCCTTCGGTTTCCTCGTCTACCATGCTCGTGCCCTACTACACCTCACGACTTATTTCTATCCTTTTCCTAACTTATTTTCGTCGTTATTGTTGCTTTTCCCTTGTTTCTCCTTTCTAAAAACGAAACTTATATGGTTTTGTC
This sequence comes from Linum usitatissimum, assembly GCA_030674075.2. NCBI lineage: Eukaryota > Viridiplantae > Streptophyta > Magnoliopsida > Malpighiales > Linaceae > Linum > Linum usitatissimum. The sequence continues at coordinate 9,478 of JAUJYP020000387.1, read as the reverse complement.
TAAACATGGTTATTTCCGCATTTCAATTTGAACTCGTTCCAAGTATTTCCATTAAACTGTACGAGTCTTTCACTAAATTTACTTCGCATTTACTTTTTGTTCTGCTGCCTGGAAACTCCATCTAGTTCATGTCTAACATGCTCGTGGCCTACTGCATATTACCACTTATTTCTCGCCCTTTTTCCGGCTTATTTCCGCCCTTATTATTGCTTTTCCCTTATTTCTCCTTTCTAAAAACAAGAGTTGTATGGTATTGTCTAAACTTGATTGTTTCCGCATTTCAATTGGAACTTATTCCATGTTTTCCCCTTATGTTTATGAGTCATTCTTTAAATATCCTTCCCATTTACTTCCGGTTATGCTCCTTGGAAACTCTTTCGGTTTCCTCGTCTACCATGCTCGTGCCCTACTACACCTCACGACTTATTTCTATCCTTTTCCTGACTTATTTCCGCCGTTATTGTTGCTTTTCCCTTGTTTCTCCTTTCTAAAAACAAGAGTTGTATGGTATTGTCTAAACTTGATTGTTTCCGCATTTCAATTGGAACTTATTCCATGTTTTCTCCTTATGTTTATGAGTCATTCTTTTAAATATCCTTCCCATTTACTTTGGTTATGCTCCCCGGAAACTCCTTCGTTTCCTGTCTACCATGTTTTTTTCCTTCCCTTCCGGTTGTATGGTATTGTCTAAACTTGATTGTTTCCGCATTTCAATTGGAACTTATTCCATGTTTTCCCCTTATGTTTATGAGTCATTCTTTAAATATCCTTCCCATTTACTTCTGTTATGCTCCCTGGAAACTCCTTCGGTTTCCTGTCTACCATGCTCGTGCCCTACTACACCTCACGACTTATTTCTATCCTTTTCCTAACTTATTTTCGTCGTTATTGTTGCTTTTCCCTTCTTTCTCCTTTCTAAAAACGAAACTTGTATGGTTTTGTCTAAACTTGGTTATTACCGCATTTCAATTTCAACTCGTTCCAAGTTTTTCCATTAAACTCGTACGAGTCTTTCACTAAATTTACTTCGCATTTAGTTTTGCTTTTCTTTGCCCGGAAACTCCATCTGGTTCCTGTCTACCATGCTCGTGGCATACTGCATATTAGCACTTATTTATGCCCTTTTTCTGACTTATTTCCGCCCTTATTATTGCTTTTCCCTTATTTCTCCTTTCTAAAAACAAGACTTGTATGGTATTGTTTAAACCTGATTGTTTCCGCATTTCAATTGGAACTTATTCCATGTTTTCCCCTTATGTTTATGAGTCATTCTTTAAATATCCTTCCCATTTACTTCTGGTTATGCTCCTTGGAAACTCTTTCGGTTTCCTGTCTACCATGCTCGTGCCCTACTACACCTCACGACTTATTTCTATCCTTTTCCTGACTTATTTCCGCCGTTATTGTTGCTTTTCCCTTGTTTCTCCTTTCTAAAAACAAGAGTTGTATGGTATTGTCTAAACTTGATTGTTTCCGCATTTCAATTGGAACTTATTCCATGTTTTCCCCTTATGTTTATGAGTCATTCTTTAAATATCCTTCCCATTTACTTAGGTTATGCTCCCCGGAAACTCCTTCGGTTTCCCGTCTACCATGCTCGTGCCCTACTACACCTCACGACTTATTTCTATCCTTTTCCTGACTTATTTCCGCCGTTATTGTTGCTTTTCCCTTGTTTCTCCTTTCTAAAAACAAGAGTTGTATGGTATTGTCTAAACTTGATTGTTTCCGCATTTCAATTGGAACTTATTCCATGTTTTCCCCTTATGTTTATGAGTCATTCTTTAAATATCCTTCCCATTTACTTGTTATGCTCCCCGGAAACTCCTTCGGTTTCCTCGTCTACCATGCTCGTGCCCTACTACACCTCACGACTTATTTCTATCCTTTTCCTAACTTATTTTCGTCGTTATTGTTGCTTTTCCCTTGTTTCTCCTTTCTAAAAACGAAACTTATATGGTTTTGTCTAAACATGGTTATTTCCGCATTTCAATTTGAACTCGTTCCAAGTATTTCCATTAAACTCGTACGAGTCTTTCACTAAATTTACTTCGCATTTACTTTTTGTTCTGCCTGGAAACTCCATCTAGTTCATGTCTAACATGCTCGTGGCCTACTGCATATTACCACTTATTTCTGCCCTTTTTCTGGCTTATTTCCGCCCTTATTATTGCTTTTCCCTTATTTCTCCTTTCTAAAAACAAGAGTTGTATGGTATTGTCTAAACTTGATTGTTTCCGCATTTCAATTGGAACTTATTCCATGTTTTCCCCTTATGTTTATGAGTCATTCTTTAAATATCCTTCCCATTTACTTGGTTATGCTCCTTGGAAACTCTTTCGGTTTCCCGTCTACCATGCTCGTGCCCTACTACACCTCACGACTTATTTCTATCCTTTTCCTGACTTATTTCCGCCGTTATTGTTGCTTTTCCCTTGTTTCTCCTTTCTAAAAACAAGAGTTGTATGGTATTGTCTAAACTTGATTGTTTCCGCATTTCAATTGGAACTTATTCCATGTTTTCCCCTTATGTTTATGAGTCATTCTTTAAATATCCTTCCCATTTACTTCGGTTATGCTCCCCGGAAACTCCTTCGGTTTCTTGTCTACCATGCTCGTGCCCTACTACACCTCACGACTTATTTCTATCCTTTTCCCCGACTTATTTCCGTCGTTATTATTGCTTTTCCCTTCTTTCTCCTTTCTAAAAACGAGACTTGTATGGTTTTGTCTAAACTTGGTTAATACCGCATTTCAATTTCAACTCGTTCAAAGTTTTTCCCTTAAACTGTACGAGTCTTTCACTAAATTTACTTCGCATTTAGTTTTGCTTTTGCTGCCTGGAAACTCCTTCTGGTTCCTGTCTACCATGCTCGTGGCAAACTGCATATTAGCACTTAATTCTGCCCTTTTTCTGACCTATTTCCGCCCTTATTATTGCTTTTCCCTTATTTCTCCTTTCTAAAAACAAGACTTGTATGGTATTGTTTAAACTTGATTGTTTCCGCATTTCAATTGGAACTTATTCCATGTTTTCCCCTTATGTTTATGAGTCATTCTTTAAATATCCTTCCCATTTACTTCTTGTTATGCTCCTTGGAAACTCTTTCGGTTTCCTGTCTACCATGCTCGTGCCCTACTACACCTCACGACTTATTTCTATCCTTTTCCTGACTTATTTCCGCCGTTATTGTTGCTTTTCCCTTGTTTCTCCTTTCTAAAAACAAGAGTTGTATGGTATTGTCTAAACTTGATTGTTTCCGCATTTCAATTGGAACTTATTCCATGTTTTCCCCTTATGTTTATGAGTCATTCTTTAAATATCCTTCCCATTTACTTCGGTTATGCTCCCCGGAAACTCCTTCGGTTTCTGTCTACCATGCTCGTGCCCTACTACACCTCACGACTTATTTCTATCCTTTTCCTGACTTATTTCCGCCGTTATTGTTGCTTTTCCCTTGTTTCTCCTTTCTAAAAACAAGAGTTGTATGGTATTGTCTAAACTTGATTGTTTCCGCATTTCAATTGGAACTTATTCCATGTTTTCCCCTTATGTTTATGAGTCATTCTTTAAATATCCTTCCCATTTACTTCAGGTTATGCTCCCCGGAAACTCCTTCGGTTTCGTGCTACCATGCTCGTGCCCTACTACACCTCACGACTTATTTCTATCCTTTTCCTAACTTATTTTCGTCGTTATTGTTGCTTTTCCCTTGTTTCTCCTTTCTAAAAACGAAACTTATATGGTTTTGTCTAAACATGGTTATTTCCGCATTTCAATTTGAACTCGTTCCAAGTATTTCCATTAAACTGTACGAGTCTTTCACTAAATTTACTTCGCATTTACTTTTTGTTCGCTTGCCCGGAAACTCCATCTAGTTCATGTCTAACATGCTCGTGGCCTACCGCATATTACCACTTATTTCTCGCCCTTTTCCGGCTTATTTCCGCCCTTATTATTGCTTTTCCCTTATTTCTCCTTTCTAAAAACAAGAGTTGTATGGTATTGTCTAAACTTGATTGTTTCCGCATTTCAATTGGAACTTATTCCATGTTTTCCCCTTATGTTTATGAGTCATTCTTTAAATATCCTTCCCATTTACTTCGGTTATGCTCCTTGGAAACTCTTTCGGTTTCCTCGTCTACCATGCTCGTGCCCTACTACACCTCACGACTTATTTCTATCCTTTTCCTGACTTATTTCCGCCGTTATTGTTGCTTTTCCCTTGTTTCTCCTTTCTAAAAACAAGAGTTGTATGGTATTGTCTAAACTTGATTGTTTCCGCATTTCAATTGGAACTTATTCCATGTTTTCCCCTTATGTTTATGAGTCATTCTTTAAATATCCTTCCCATTTACTTCGGTTATGCTCCCCGGAAACTCCTTCGGTTTCTTGTCTACCATGCTCGTGCCCTACTACACCTCACGACTTATTTCTATCCTTTTCACGACTTATTTCCGTCGTTATTGTTGCTTTTCCGTTCTTTCTCCTTTCTAAAAACGAGACTTGTATGGTTTTGTCTAAACTTTGTTAATACCGCATTTCAATTTCAACTCGTTCAAAGTTTTTCCCTTAAATCGTACGAGTCTTTCACTAAATTTACTTCGCATTTAGTTTTGCTTTTCTTTCTTTGGAAACTCCTTCAGGTTCCCGTCTACCATGCTCGTGGCAAACTGCATATTAGCACTTAATTCGCCCTTTTTCCGACCTATTTCCGCCACTTATTATTGCTTTTCCCTTATTTCTCCTTTCTAAAAACAAGACTTGTATGGTATTGTTTAAACTTGATTGTTTCCGCATTTCAATTGGAACTTATTCCATGTTTTCCCCTTATGTTTATGAGTCATTCTTTAAATATCCTTCCCATTTACTCCTGGTTATGCTCCTTGGAAACTCTTTCGGTTTCCTGTCTACCATGCTCGTGCCCTACTACACCTCACGACTTATTTCTATCCTTTTCCTGACTTATTTCCGCCGTTATTGTTGCTTTTCCCTTGTTTCTCCTTTCTAAAAACAAGAGTTGTATGGTATTGTCTAAACTTGATTGTTTCCGCATTTCAATTGGAACTTATTCCATGTTTTCCCCTTATGTTTATGAGTCATTCTTTAAATATCCTTCCCATTTACTTGGTTATGCTCCCCGGAAACTCCTTCGGTTTCCTCGTCTACCATGCTCGTGCCCTACTACACCTCACGACTTATTTCTATCCTTTTCCTAACTTATTTCCGTCGTTATTGTTGCTTTTCCCTTGTTTCTCCTTTCTAAAAACGAAACTTATATGGTTTTGTCTAAACATGGTTATTTCCGCATTTCAATTGGAACTTATTCCCTGTTTTCCCCTTATGTTTATGAGTCATTCTTTAAATATCCTTCCCATTTACTTCTGGTTATGCTCCCTGGAAACTCCTTCGGTTTCCTGTCTACCATGCTCGTGCCCTACTACACCTCACGACTTATTTCTATCCTTTTCCTAACTTATTTTCGTCGTTATTGTTGCTTTTCCCTTGTTTCTCCTTTCTAAAAACGAAACTTATATGGTTTTGTCTAAACATGGTTATTTCCGCATTTCAATTTGAACTCGTTCCAAGTATTTCCATTAAACTGTACGAGTCTTTCACTAAATTTACTTCGCATTTACTTTTTGTTCTGCTGCCTGGAAACTCCATCTAGTTCATGTCTAACATGCTCGTGGCCTACTGCATATTACCACTTATTTCTGCCCTTTTTCTGGCTTATTTCCGCCCTTATTATTGCTTTTCCCTTATTTCTCCTTTCTAAAAACAAGAGTTGTATGGTATTGTCTAAACTTGATTGTTTCCGCATTTCAATTGGAACTTATTCCATGTTTTCCCCTTATGTTTATGAGTCATTCTTTAAATATCCTTCCCATTTACTTCTGGTTATGCTCCTTGGAAACTCTTTCGGTTTCCTGTCTACCATGCTCGTGCCCTACTACACCTCACGACTTATTTCTATCCTTTTCCTGACTTATTTCCGCCGTTATTGTTGCTTTTCCCTTGTTTCTCCTTTCTAAAAACAAGAGTTGTATGGTATTGTCTAAACTTGATTGTTTCCGCATTTCAATTGGAACTTATTCCATGTTTTCCCCTTATGTTTATGAGTCATTCTTTAAATATCCTTCCCATTTACTTCTGGTTATGCTCCCTGGAAACTCCTTCGGTTTCTTGTCTACCATGCTCGTGCCCTACTACACCTCACGACTTATTTCTATCCTTTTCCTGACTTATTTCCGTCGTTATTGTTGCTTTTCCGTTCTTTCTCCTTTCTAAAAACGAGACTTGTATGGTTTTGTCTAAACTTTGTTAATACCGCATTTCAATTTCAACTCGTTCAAAGTTTTTCCCTTAAACTGTACGAGTCTTTCACTAAATTTACTTTGCATTTAGTTTTGCTTTTGCTGCCTGGAAACTCCTTCTGGTTCCTGTCTACCATGCTCGTGGCAAACTGCATATTAGCACTTAATTCTGCCCTTTTTCTGACCTATTTCCGCCCTTATTATTGCTTTTCCCTTATTTCTCCTTTCTAAAAACAAGACTTGTATGGTATTGTTTAAACTTGATTGTTTCCGCATTTCAATTGGAACTTATTCCATGTTTTCCCCTTATGTTTATGAGTCATTCTTTAAATATCCTTCCCATTTACTTCTGGTTATGCTCCTTGGAAACTCTTTCGGTTTCCTGTCTACCATGCTCGTGCCCTACTACACCTCACGACTTATTTCTATCCTTTTCCTGACTTATTTCCGCCGTTATTGTTGCTTTTCCCTTGTTTCTCCTTTCTAAAAACAAGAGTTGTATGGTATTGTCTAAACTTGATTGTTTCCGCATTTCAATTGGAACTTATTCCATGTTTTCCCCTTATGTTTATGAGTCATTCTTTAAATATCCTTCCCATTTACTTCTCTTATGCTCCCCTGGAAACTCCTTCGGTTTCCTGTCTACCATGCTCGTGCCCTACTACACCTCACGACTTATTTCTATCCTTTTCCTAACTTATTTCCGTCGTTATTGTTGCTTTTCCCTTGTTTCTCCTTTCTAAAAACGAAACTTATATGGTTTTGTCTAAACATGGTTATTTCCGCATTTCAATTGGAACTTATTCCCCGTTTTCCCCTTATGTTTATGAGTCATTCTTTAAATATCCTTCCCATTTACTTCGGTTATGCTCCCCGGAAACTCCTTCGGTTTCCTCGTCTACCATGCTCGTGCCCTACTACACCTCACGACTTATTTCTATCCTTTTCCTAACTTATTTTCGTCGTTATTGTTGCTTTTCCCTTGTTTCTCCTTTCTAAAAACGAAACTTATATGGTTTTGTCTAAACATGGTTATTTCCGCATTTCAATTTGAACTCGTTCCAAGTATTTCCATTAAACTCGTACGAGTCTTTCACTAAATTTACTTCGCATTTACTTTTTGTTCTCGCCGCCCGGAAACTCCATCTAGTTCATGTCTAACATGCTCGTGGCCTACCGCATATTACCACTTATTTCTCGCCCTTTTTCTCGGCTTATTTCCGCCCTTATTATTGCTTTTCCCTTATTTCTCCTTTCTAAAAACAAGAGTTGTATGGTATTGTCTAAACTTGATTGTTTCCGCATTTCAATTGGAACTTATTCCATGTTTTCCTTATGTTTATGAGTCATTCTTTAAATATCCTTCCCATTTACTTCCGGTTATGCTCCTTGGAAACTCTTTCGGTTTCCTCGTCTACCATGCTCGTGCCCTCACTACACCTCACGACTTATTTCTATCCTTTTCCCCGACTTATTTCCGCCGTTATTGTTGCTTTCCCCCCTTGTTTCTCCTTTCTAAAAACAAGAGTTGTATGGTATTGTCTAAACTTGATTGTTTCCGCATTTCAATTGGAACTTATTCCATGTTTTCCCCTTATGTTTATGAGTCATTCTTTAAATATCCTTCCCATTTACTTCGGTTATGCTCCCCGGAAACTCCTTCTCGGTTTCTTGTCTACCATGCTCGTGCCCTACTACACCTCACGACTTATTTCTATCCTTTTCCTGACTTATTTCCGTCGTTATTGTTGCTTTTCCGTTCTTTCTCCTTTCTAAAAACGAGACTTGTATGGTTTTGTCTAAACTTGGTTAATACCGCATTTCAATTTCAACTCGTTCAAAGTTTTTCCCTTAAACTGTACGAGTCTTTCACTAAATTTACTTCGCATTTAGTTTTGCTTTTGCTGCCTGGAAACTCCTTCCCGGTTCCCCGTCTACCATGCTCGTGGGCAACCGCATATTAGCACTTAATTCTCGCCCTTTTTCCGACCTATTTCCGCCCTTATTATTGCTTTTCCCTTATTTCTCCTTTCTAAAAACAAGACTTGTATGGTATTGTTTAAACTTGATTGTTTCCGCATTTCAATTGGAACTTATTCCATGTTTTCCCTTTATGTTTATGAGTCATTCTTTAAATATCCTTCCCATTTACTTCTTTGTTATGCTCCTTGGAAACTCTTTCGGTTTCTCGTTTACCATGCTCGTGCCCTACTACACCTCACGACTTATTTCTATCCTTTTCCCCGACTTATTTCCGCCGTTATCGTTGCTTTTCCCTTGTTTCTCCTTTCTAAAAACAAGAGTTGTATGGTATTGTCTAAACTTGATTGTTTCCGCATTTCAATTGGAACTTATTCCATGTTTTCCCCTTATGTTTATGAGTCATTCTTTAAATATCCTTCCCATTTACTTAGTCGGTTATGCGAAACTCTTCGGTTTCCCCGTCTACCATGCTCGTGCCCTACTACACCTCACGACTTATTTCTATCCTTTTCCCCGACTTATTTCCGCCGTAGTATTGTTGCTTTTCCCTTGTTTCTCCTTTCTAAAAACGAAACTTATATGGTTTTGTCTAAACATGGTTATTTCCGCATTTCAATTTGAACTCGTTCCAAGTATTTCCATTAAACCGTACGAGTCTTTCACTAAATTTACTTCGCATTTACTTTTTGTTCTCTTCGCTCGGAAACTCCATCTAGTTCATGTCTAACATGCTCGTGGCCTACCGCATATTACCACTTATTTCTCGCCCTTTTTCTCGCTTATTTCCGCCCTTATTATTGCTTTTCCCTTATTTCTCCTTTCTAAAAACAAGAGTTGTATGGTATTGTCTAAACTTGATTGTTTCCGCATTTCAATTGGAACTTATTCCATGTTTTCCCCTTATGTTTATGAGTCATTCTTTAAATATCCTTCCCATTTACTTCCTCGGTTATGCTCCTCGGGAAACTCTTTCGGTTTCCGTCTACCATGCTCGTGCCCTACTACACCTCACGACTTATTTCTATCCTTTTCCCCGACTTATTTCCGCCGTTATTGTTGCTTTTCCCTTGTTTCTCCTTTCTAAAAACAAGAGTTGTATGGTATTGTCTAAACTTGATTGTTTCCGCATTTCAATTGGAACTTATTCCATGTTTTCCCCTTTATGTTTATGAGTCAT
>JAUJYP020000386.1:0-14867 GCA_030674075.2 Linum usitatissimum | reverse complement strand
GGCGACTCATCCCGTGTGCCGGGCGGTGAAGGGCACGTGAACTACTCGAAGCGGGCCATGGCGGCGGATCAGGTCGAAGTCATGCGGCGTTTCGGTCACGACCGATTCGCTGTCATCGGTCACGATCGAGGTGGCCGTGTGGCGCACCGGATGGCGCTCGATCATGCTGACGCGGTAGAGCGGCTTGCCGTCATCGATATCGCTCCCACCGCCACCATGTATGCGCGAACTGATCGGGAGTTTGCCTCTCGCTACTTCTGGTGGTTTTTTTTTCATTCAGCCCGCGCCGCTGCCGGAGCGTCTGATTGCCGCGGACCCCGAGTTCTTTGTCCGCCACCATCTCCATAGTCAGAGCAAAACGCCCGGTGTCCCGTCTGAAGCGCTGATTCGTGAGTATCTGCGATGTTACCTGCGCCCCGGGACAGTCGAGGCGATCTGCGAGGACTATCGTGCGGCGGCCTCCATCGATCTCGAGCACGATCGACTCGACGCGCAGCGTAAAAGTCATGGCGCCGCTCCTGGCCCTGTGGGGCGCGCGAGGTGTGGTGGGCACGCTCTATGATGTGTTGCAGACCTGGCGCGATGTTGCCTCGGATGTGCGTGGCGAGATTCTCGACTGCGGCCACGTGCCTCAGGAAGAGGTTCCGTTGCGCACGGCCGAACTGCTTTTGTCGTTCCTGAAGAGTTGAGAGTTCTGATGCGCACATTGCTGTGCGCAATCGCCTGATTGCGCTGCAATATTGACATCGACTGCGCAGCGCGCACCCGCCGGCAGCCCGGCCGGAATCTTGAACCAGCTCTCGCATCTTCGCTGCATTTAGCCAATCGAGTCACTCTTCCGCCGCACTCGAGCCCGCGTGGCGGTGGATTCCGCTATTCTTTCCACCGCAGGCAGGCATGGCGATTTGGCAGGTATGAAGGCAGTAGTTGCCAACAACGAGCGAAACCTCGAGTCCGTTCTGGTTATCGATGATAGTTCCGTGCAAAGGGCGCACGGCGCGCGGCTGTGTCTGGAGATGGGGATTACCACCGTCCACGAGGCCAGCAATGGTAGCGAAGCTCTGGCTTTGCTCGAAGCGCTCGACCCTGCGCCTGAGCTGCTGATCATCGACCTCGAGATGCCGACCATGGATGGGCCGGAGCTGCTCGCGCAGTTGCGCAAGCGTCGCATCGACATTCCGATTGTCGTGGCTTCGTCCCGCGAGCGCGCGTTGATTCAGTCGGTCAGCCACATGGGCTCGGTGTTGGGTCTGCGCATTCTGGATACTGTACAAAAGCCGCTGACCGGCAACGCGCTCGCCGCGGCGGTAGCAAAGTGGGACAGCCACGCGCCTGCCACTCCACGCGAAGCACCCCAGGCACTCATGATTGACGCGGATGCTTTGCGTGCGGCTCTCGATCGCAATGAGCTGCGGGTGCATTTTCAACCCCAGGTCGAGATCAAGACCGGTCTCGTGCGCGGTGTTGAGGCGCTCGTGCGCTGGCAACATCCCACACTGGGCCTGGTCTCTCCGGACCGTTTTATTCCCCTGGCCGAAAAAAGCGGCCTGGTGCACGAGCTGACTTTGCAGGTGCTCAACCAAACTCTGCTGCAGGCGGTCGCCTGGAGTGCCGAGAGTCTCGACTTCAAGGTTGCCGTAAATATCTCGCCCTTGTTGCTCGATCGCGCCGAGCTGGTGCAGGAGATTGCGAGCCTGCAGCGCAGCTATGGGATTGCCGCGGAACGTATCATCCTCGAGGTTACGGAGTCGTCACTGCTGCGCGATCCGGGAGTGGCACTGGGCGTGCTCACGCGCCTTCGACTCAGAGGTTTTGGTTTGTCGCTGGATGATTACGGCACCGGCTTCTCGTCAATGCAACAGTTGGCTCAGATCCCGTTCACCGAGCTCAAAATCGACAGGTCATTCATCCGAGACGTTCACGAGCGCGATTCCCAGCGGGTGATTCTGCGTTCGGCCGTGGAAATGGCGAGCGAGCTCGGCCTGGTCACGGTGGGTGAGGGTGTGGAGACCCGCGCCGAGTTGGCAGTGCTCGAAGATTGTGGTTGCACCCTGGTGCAGGGCTGGCTGTTTGCAAAGGCAATGCCCGCTGCGGAGCTGACGCAGTGGCTGCGATCACGTTAGGTCAGGGCGCGGCTCAATAGGTCCACTCGCTCCGGCAATTCCGCTGCCACCGCGTCGATATCGTGCCTCTGCAAACCGAGCTCGAGCATTTTCGCGTAGTCGAGTCTGGCGGCGGCCGGCTCCAATGAGAAGGTATTCGAGCAGCTCAGAGCCAGGTTGGCACTGGCCCAGACGAGCCCGACGAGGCGGCGGTGGGGTTCAGGCGCGGCGTTCGGCTCGTGATGATGCATCGCAACACTAACCAGTGAGTCCGGGAGCTGCCAGGCATCGAACAACACGGCACCACAGGCCTCGTGATGAAGCTGACAGTACTCTTGCTCGAGCGAGCGAATGGCTCCGCAAGGGTCAGCGGTGCGTGCGGCAATCACGGCTGCGGTGCCCGCCGGATCGAGACTTGCCTGGACCACTGTACCCAGATTGTGGATCAGACCCGCAATGAATGCGTCGGGCGCCAGTAGAGGATCGACTCTTCCGGCCAGCCGCTCACACACGATTGCGGTCGCCAGGCTGTGTCGCAGCAGCGACGGGGTATCCGGCAGGGTGGCAATGCGACGGGGAATCACCTGGTCAATGAACGCCGCCGCGGCGATGCCCCGGATGGCGTTGAGGCCAAGCAGTTGCAGGGCTCGCTTGATGGTGCCGACCGATTTGACCTGGCCGTAGTACGGAGAGTTGGCAACCTGCAGGACACGCGCTGACAACACGGGATGGGCTTCGATCTTCGCCGCCAGCTCATCGCCGCTGAGCCGCTCGTCGCAAAGCAGACTGATCAGCCGGGCCGGCGAGCTGGTCCCGGCTTCTGCCACGCAAAGGGCGGCAGCCGCTTCGAGTATGGCGGCGCGTCCGATAGGACCGTTTGCAGATTGAGAGGGCTGCATATCTCGACGTTAACGGCGCCGCTGTGGATTTGGGATGTGACTGGTCTCCCAAATCGTCACATCGACCTATTTTAGAGCTTTAATCGAGCGGCGCCGCGGCGGATAAATGTGAAGATATGACAACCACCCGCCATAGGTGACCTGGTTGGCACCGCAGCAACAACCATCCTCCGAATCTGAACCTCCGGGCAACGAGCCGGGCGTCGCCATACGGCAACGCCGGCGCGCTCGTTGGGAGGCCATGTTCCTATCCGCGCTGGTCTTGATGGTTGTTGGGGCGGCGATCCTGGGTTTGTGGGACAGCTCCCGCGAGTCGGCCTACCAAGGCTTCAGCGATTACCTGAGCGAGCTTGCCGAAGAGGCTGCCACGACGATTGACCCGGTCCTCCTCGGCCAGATTCGCAGGCCCGAGCAATTGAACGATGCGGACTACACCCGGGCAGTCGCGCCATTGCGCCGTTTGCGCCAGGCGATACCGACGATTCACTATGCCTACACCTTTGCGCGGGTGGGGGACACGATTCATTTCGTTCTCGATTCCGCCGACCCTCAGGCACGGACTCCTTCGGGACAACCGGAGCAATCGGGTGTGTGGGAAGTCTACCCACATCGAAACACGTCCATGTTGCAGGCACTCGGCGATGCGCAGACACGGGCTATAGCAACTGCCAATCTGGAGATCGGCTCGGACGAATGGGGCATCTTCATGTCAGGCTTCGCGCCGATCCGGGACTCGCGCGGACAGGTGGTAGGGGCGGTTGGGTTGGATGTGGATGCCAGTGTGTTTGCCGCCCGGCTGGCCGGATTCCGCAATCGTGCTCTGTTCGGACTGGCGCCCGCCGGGCTTTTGATCGCGGTGGTTGGAGTTCTCTTCTACCGTGTCAGATGTCGTGGCCTTGCCGACGCGGACGCGGCTTTGGAGAGCGCCAATTCGGCGATGCGTACTGCGGAGGTGTTGGATACGGAACGCCGTCGCCTGAGGGAAGTGATTGAAGGAACCAACGTCGGGACATGGGAATGGAGCTCGCGGACGCGGCGTGTGGTAATCAGCGATCGAACCGAGGTGCTGCTCGGCTACGCACCGGGTGAGCTGGGAAAGCTCAGTTCCGCGGGGCTGCGCAACCTGATCCACGCCGAAGACTATGGCCGGTTCAAGCGCGTGATCGGGGATAGTCTGCGCAGCTCGGGGAGTTTCTTCTCCCACGAGTTCCGCATCAGGCACGCATTTGGACGTTGGATCTGGATTCTCGCTCGCGGCAAGGTGCTGCAGGCACGCGGTGAGCGGCGGCCGCAACTGATTGCCGGCATTGTCATGGATGTCTCCGCGCTCAAGGAGATGGAGTCCGCGCTCATCAAGGCCGCGCAACAGGACCGGCTGACCGGCCTGCCCAATCGAACGGTGTTCATGCAGCATCTGGAGGCCGCGCTGGCGCGGATTCGCAGCGGCCAACAGTCGGGCTGCGCCGTGTTGTTTTTTGATTTCGACCGCTTCAAGGTCATCAACGATACGCTCGGGCACGAGGCGGGGGATGAGCTGCTGCGCCAGATTGCCCAGCGACTGAAAGCCGCGCTGCGGGTCGACCTGGGCACGGATGAAGTGGGCGCCAATGTGATCAGCCGCTTTGGCGGCGATGAGTTCCTGATTCTGATCAACGACCTGCGGGCACCGGGCGATGCGGTACGGGTGGCCGAGCGGTTGCTGAACGCGCTCGCGCCCGGTTACAGCATTTTCGAGCACGAAGTGCATTCAATGGCGAGTGTTGGAATCGTCACCGGCGATCATTGTGGCGACAGTGCGGAAGAGGCGGTCCGCAATGCGGATGTCGCGATGTACGAAGCGAAACGCGCCGGCCGCGGCTGCTCGGTGGTGTTCAGCGAAGCGATGCACGAGCGCATGACACGCCATCTCGCCATCGAGACCTCGCTACGGCGGCCATCGGCTCCAATGAGTTGTATCTGGCCTACGAGCCGGTGGTTGAGCTGCAGTCCGGTCGGCGGCGCTATGTTGAAGCGAGCTTGCGGTGGAATCATCCCACCCTCGGCTCGATCGAGCCCCACGAGTTCCTGCCGATCGCCGAGGATTCCGGCCTCATGGGGGCGCTCGGTCCGTGGATGTTGGATGAGGCATGCCGGGCGTTGGCGGATTGGCGCCGGCAGGACCTCGAGAGCGCGCCGGCCAGGATCAGTTTGAGCATCTCGCATTCCGAGCTTGCCCGGGTGGACCGGCTCATTGAGCGGGTGCGCGGCACGCTGCGCTCGAGCGGGCTGCCGGCTCAATGCCTGCAGATCGAAGTGTCAGAGCGCGAAGTAATGCGCGATGCCGATAGTGTTCAGCGTTTGCTGACCGAGCTGCAGCGACAGGGCGTCAAGCTCGCCCTGCGGGACTTCGGCGCCGGCCACTGCTCTTTGTCGGCGCTGCGGGAATTTCCGTTTGACACCATCAAGATCGACCGGGCATTCACCCGGGACCTGCAGGCCGGGCATGCGGGATTGGCCGTCATTGGCGCGACCTTGACTCTCATTCGCAACCTCGGCCGGTTGAGTGTGGCCGACGGGGTGGAGAATGCGGCGCAGGTCGCTGTTTTGCAGGTTCTCGGGTGTGACTGCGGGCAGGGAACCTTGTTTGGAGAGGCCGTCCGACGGGTCCCCCTGGGGGTTTCCGAACAACATTGAGACTGGATGAGACTGGCGAACCTTTCAAGACCTTTCATGTCGCGCCAGTGTCAACCTCACACTTTCGTGAACGTTTGTAACAAATAGTGTGAGATTGACCGCCTTGATCACGTCCGAACGCGGGTACGCTTCAGTTCAATTTTCATGTGGGTGTCGCAGGCAATGATCCAAAACAAAGTGTCTTCAGTTGTCGGCCTTGCGCTGCCCCTGGCGCTGGCTGGAGTTGTGTTGCTCACAGGATGTGTTGTCCGCGTGGCACCGCCGCCGCCGCCACGCGTATATACGCCGCCGCCACCAGCGGAGCCGGTAGTGGAGGAAGAGGCGCAGGCATCCGAGGCACCGCCTCCATTGCCTGAATATGATCAGCCAATATGTCCGGGCGACGGATATTTGTGGACGCCGGGGTACTGGCGTTGGTATGCCGGCGGCTATTACTGGGTGCCAGGCACCTGGGTGATGCCACCTCGTGTAGGTGTATTGTGGACTCCGCCGTACTGGGGATTTGTCGGTGGTGTCTACGTCTTCCACGCTGGATATTGGGGTCCGCACGTCGGTTTTTACGGCGGCGTCAACTACGGCTACGGGTACGTCGGAGTTGGGTTTGCTGGTGGCCACTGGGCCGGTAACAATTTTGCCTACAACACGTCGGTTACCAATGTAAACACGACGGTCATCCACAACACTTACAACACGACCGTCGTAAACAACGTGACGATCAACAAGGTCAGTTACAACGGTGGCAGTGGAGGAATTGCGGCAACTCCGAACGCTCAGGAGCGCGCCGCCGCGCAGGAGAGTCACATTGCGGCTACGCCCTTGCAGCGTCAGCATGTTCAGCAGGCGGTCAAATCGCCCGCCCTGGCGGCGCGAGCGAATGGCGGACATCCGACAATCGCCGCCACCGCACGCCCGGCTGCATTTCAGGGGCCCGGTGTCATTGGGGCGCGCGGCGCGAGTGCGACGCATCCAGTCGAAGCGCAGCGCTCGAATGGATTCCAGCGGCCCAACGGGTCTGAGCACCCCCCGCGTCTGAGCGCCCCAACGGGTCTGAGCGCCCCCAACGGGTCTGAGCGCCCCAACGGGTCTGAGCACCCCAACGGGTCTGAGCACCCCAACGCGTCTGAGCACCCCAACGCGTCTGAGCACCTCAACGCGTCTGAGCACCTGAATGGATCGCACCGCCCAACCAACAGCGGCAATGCGGCGAATCGTCCGCCGGCAATGGCGCAGCAGCCGAACGGCGCGGCTCAACCGAACGGGATGGCTCAGCACAACTCCGCGCCTCAAAGGGCGCAACCGCGGCCCAACACCCAGCAGAAGCCGCAACCAAAGAAGCCGGCGCACGACAAGCGCGATCGCGAACCTCAGCGATAGCAGCCTTTTGGGTCACCTGCCGCGCGCGTGATGGCGTGCGGCAGTCACTTCGCGAGTGCTACCATCATCTAGACGCGATGGGCTCGCGAAGTGACGGGTGCCCCAATGACAAGAACACGAATCTGGCGTTACGGTCTGTGCCTGCCGATGTTGCTCGGGAGCCTGGCGGCCCTGGGCGCCGCGAAGCAGGCTGATCTCATTCTCTGCTGTGGGAAAGTGCTCACAGTGGATTCCGCGTTCTCGGTCAAATCAGCCGTGGCCGTGAAGGATGGCAGGATCATCGCCGTGGGCGGCGCGGAGCTTTCCACTCAGTACACGGCGCCTCGGGTGATCGACCTCAAAGGCCGCGTGCTCATGCCCGGATTCATGGATACGCACGTTCACCTGATTCCAGCCGGCAAACGCGATGTGGACCTGCGGGAAGTCAACTCCATTGCACAACTGCAGGAGGCGGTCCGGCGCAAAGCGCAGGAGTTGGGACCCGGCGCCTGGATCACGGGATCGGGTTGGGATGAGGCGCGGTTTACCGAACGGCGCAATCCCGTTCGTGCGGACCTCGATGCGGCGGCCCCGAAGAACCCCGTGTTCCTCACTCGTGCCGGCGGTCACTCCATTGTTGCCAACTCCAGGGCACTGGAACTGGCCGGGCTGACCCGCAATACGCCGGATCCCGCGGACGGCCTGATTGAGCATGATGCGAAGGGCGAGCCCAATGGGATCGTGCGCGAACGCTATGAGCTGTTCACGGCGAAGATCCCTGATCTGACCTGGGAGGAATTGCGGCCGAGTTATATCGCCCGACTCAAAGACCTGCTGCGGCTCGGCATTACCAGTCTCATCGAGGCCAGCGCCACGATTGATGATGAGCCTGTGGGCGCCGGCGGGATTGCCAATCCTTCGGGCCGCGCCACGTTTCGCCGCTACCAGGCTCTGTATTCCCAGTCCGGTGCCGAGCTGCCGCGCATGGCGCTCTACATCCAGTATCCGGGGGCGGAGCGATTGAAGGCCTTTGGGCATCACACTGGGTATGGCAATGAGCGGTTGCGGCTCGGTCCCATCGGCGAGTCCGCGGTGGATGGCGGATTTACAGGTCCGACGGCGTGGACGCTGGTCGATTACAAGGGCATGCCGGGATTTCGCGGCAAGGGCCGCTACACCGATGCGCAGCTTCAGGAGTTGGTGGACTCCAGCGGCCGGCTCGGCTGGCAGTTGGGCTTGCACGCAATCGGGGATGCCGCGATCGTGCAGACCGTCAATGCCTACTCGCGGGCCATTCGGGCGGGCCTGGTTGCCTCGCAGGACCACCGCTGGTTTCTGGATCATTTCACCATCATGCCGCCTGAGGAGACCATGAACACGATGGCGGCGGACCACATCGCGATAGCACAGCAACCCAACTTCACCTACACGCTGGAAGGCCGCTACGTCGCCACGCTCGATGACTGGCGCGTACAACATACCAACTCGGTCGCCACGCCCTGGAAGAAACACGGCCTGTTTGTGGCGTTTGGCTCCGACAACCTGCCGATCGGTCCCCTGGTCGGTCTGTACACGGCGGTGACCCGGAAGGGATCGAGTGGCACGGTGTATGGTGCGGAAGAGGCTGTGGATATCAAGGAGGCGATACGGATGTACACCGCTGCCGGGCCGTACCTGACATTCGAAGAGAAAACCAAGGGCACGCTCGAAGCCGGCAAGCTGGCGGACATGATTGTGCTGGACGCCGACCCGACGGCAATTTCACCGGAGCAACTGTTGAAAACGCACGTCGACCTCACGATCGTAGGCGGTCGTGTCGTGTATGACCGTCTCTTGGGCGCTACCGGGATTGCGCAAACACGAGTGACCCCGCAGACGACGCCGGGTCACTAGTGGGCGTTGGCCGGCTTGGCCGGCCCCGCTTCCCCTTCGAGGGCACCGATGAGTTGATCAACTTGCTGGGCGCGACTTTCGACGCCCTTGGCCGCGCCGATTTTGCCTTCGCGGCGCAAGACACGCGCCTCTTCCAGGAGGTCCTCGCGATGCTGCAGTGCGCGCCCATGAATGTCGGGTGTGGTTGTCCGCTTGCTCTTGGCAGCCATGATTCTTCACCCCCTCGTGGCAGGTCGTATCCAGTCCCTGCGGCATACGCCTGCCGGGGCGGCGACTGAAGGTCGCCGCCCCCTTTCAGACCTGGTCACTCAACGTTATTGACGGTCGTCGTCGTCCCCGTACACGGACGCGGTGTACGAATCCTGGTTCGGTGAAGTCACCCCAGGCTTGCCGCGAAAGTCGGTCCAACAGGGATGCAGAACACCATCCCATCCCATGGCCGCCCCAGTGTAGTCGCCAATGAACTCACCTTGCAGCACCTTGTGGCTCACAGCCCCGATACCCACGAACTGAATGTTCGGATCCGATGTCTGTGTCGTAACGCGATGCAGGCGCTTGTGTGCCAGCACGCCCAGATTCCATTCGGGCGCCTCAACGGAGGCAAAGTCGAGGCCGGTCCCGTTGGGATCATAGTGACGGGTATAGAAGCTTACCCCGACCTTGCCGGCATTGGCTGCCACGGCGGGATAAACCTCATCGTCACTCGAGCCAATGTCCACGGTCTTGGACCAGTGCACGCCGTCAAAGGAGGCGGTCACGAAGGCATCGCCATTGGTCTTGATGGATGCGCCGGTGTTGGGATCGTACTGGCCATTGCGATCATCGGCCCACGTGACAACCAACAGATCGGTGAATGGATCGATGGTCATCTGTGGGAAACTGTTGACGCGCCAGTTCTCACCCGTCAGCGTCGACCTGCCGGTGTCGGCGTTATTGGGGAAGTCAAAATTCGCTGCGACCTCCACATTTTTGAACGTCTGGCCGTGGTCGTGCGAGATAGCAACGATGACAGCGTCGTGGTCGGTAGCTAGATTGCAGGCTAGTGTCTGACATACCGCGGACTCATACGCTATGAACAGGTCGCCTTTGGAGTTGACACGCGGATTGGATCCGGAGCTGAACGCCGTTATCCCGCCTGGTGTGAAGGAAGATGATGGATTCACCACCGCCGGTGCGGTCCAGGTCTTGCCGCCATCATCGGAGCGCGACACCTGGATGGGGGAGTCCGTCGGGCCGAACGAAGTCCATGTGACGTAGACAGTTCCCGTGCGAGGATCGACTGTGATCCACTCCTTGTCGTTGAAGTACGGCGTATCCAGTGGGTTGCCGCTGGCGTCAACGCCATCGGTATGTACGATCACGGGCTCGCCCCAAGTGCGGCCGCCGTCCGTGGACTTGTTGACCACGATGCCACTGGCACTGTTCAAGCGGCTGAAAACAAGGTTGGCGTAATAGACTGTATTGTGAGGACCGAACGCGACGGCCGGATCACCCGCGGAGTCCATGTCCGACAATGCGCCCGTGGCTCCCGTCTGGAAGGTTAGATGCGGTAGCTGGATGTTTTTCCAGGTGCGGCCACCGTCGAAGGTGGTGTAGGCCCAACCCGATCCGTCATTGCGGCCTTCGCGCGAATTGAACACACGGTAGTCGTTGGTGCCCGCGACCAGGTTCCATGGATTCCAAGGGTTGACCGCAATTGTGGTTTCGTTCTGCGCCGAGTCGCAGCCGAGCTGGCTGCCCGCCTGGACCACGGCGTCGCCGTTGATCTGATCGACGTTTGGAAACGGATTGCGGTAGTTGTTCAACTGCCCGATGTATGACTGACAAAGCGCTGACAATGTCGGATCCAGGGATATGGCCGTATCGTCATCGCCGGGATCTCTGCCCTCGCCAACACTCAACAGTGCATTGGGAAACGGCGTGTTGCGAGCCAACGGTTTGGCCGACAGCATATGGGGGCGGTGGTGTGGCGCAGCTGCCTGCGCCGGAGTGACGCACACGCAGGCCAACGCCGCGGCACTTGCCGTCGCGGTCATCAATTTCATTTGAGCTCTCCCTTCCGGCTCGCAACGCAACCAGCGCACGAATTCCGAAGGCAGACGGCAGCTCCTTCAGACCGCCTGCCAGAGTAGTTTGGTGTTATTGGAAGTTAGTGCGAGCCGCCTCTACGTTGAAGTTCATGGTATTCGACGGGCTTCCCGGCGCAGGACGGCCGTGTCACCCTCGTGCGATGCAGCTTAGGCGCAAGTGTCCTGTTTTGCACCTGAATTTGTTGGTGCCCGGCGCGCTCTGCAAAATAAAGCCAAGGCCAAGGCCTGCCGTGGATTGCGGCGCCCGCAGGAACGCCTGATGTTTTGTTAAATAGGAATACCGGCCCGGTACCGCAAGTCTCCCTGGTACCTATCGAGCTCCAGCAACGGCATCGTGGAGCCGACCGGTGACAGCTTCGCGCTCGACCAACAGATCTACGAGACCATCCACGACGTGAGCACGGGGCTCGGCCCCGTCTACAACGCGCTCCTGCGCCGAATGTGGCGCAGGAGCACATTCCGGCGAGCGAGGATATCCGGGCGCTGCGTGCGGCTCTCAACACGCTGGGTGATGGGTTTGTCGAGGCGATTGATGACAACACGCTGCGCGCGATCGCGGCCCGCGAGCCGCTGTTGTGTGGAGGGCGCATTCAGGGAGAAGCCATCGAGGTGCCGGTGTTGGAAGCTCCCGGGCAGACGCGTATCGGCCGCTTTGGGTGGAAGGATCAGCACAGCAGCCTGCTGTCGTTTGTCGGCGATGCCTATCTCAACGAGATGGGTGTCACCAATCGCCTGCGCCCGAAGGATGTGACCACCATTGGCAAGACGACACCCGACCCGGAGGATGTGCCGGACTCTCTGGGCCTCGCCGACATCGATCACTTCGCGCAATTCATGGGGGCGAGGCCGAGCACGTCACCCACCGGTTCCGCGCTGAGCCAGGAGGAAAAGCAACAACTATTCAGTTTCCTGGAATCGCTCTGATTTCACGCTGAATGAGCCCTCTTTGGCGCGCGAGGGTTTGACGCCGGAAACAGCTCGAGGCTATAAGGTCTTACGCCCCAATCGACGTTTCCCGAAAGACGTCAAGAGAAAAAAGGGATGGCCTTACGCCTGAGCCACGAGAACGAAGTCCGGCCGCTCGCGCCCTTCAGCGGCTGGATTACCGTGCTGCTGCTTGCTGTGAGCCTTGCGTGGCTCGCACGGCCAAGCACGCTCGAGACGGTGGCAGGGAGTCATGTAGCCCCTGCGCAAGCGCACGCGGGAGGGTCCGCACAAACGCACCCGGGAGCCGCACCAGCGCACGCGGCAGCCCCACCAGTGCACGCGGCAGCCCCACCAGTGCACGCGGCAGCCCCACCAGCGCACGCGGCAGCCCCACAAGGGAACGCGGGGCAATCCGCCCCATTGCGGCCCAGCGTCCCGCGTCCCGCACTGACACCCGGTGCGGTCAACCCACAACCTCACCCTGCGAGGGTTGAATACCGACTGTCGAGCGGCCACAGGGTCCTCGAGGCCACACAGGCAATGCCTGGAAGCGGCGGCACGTACCATGCAGTGCGGTACGGCAATGGGCTCACGGGAGTCGTCGAACATCCACTGAAGTCGGGTTATTTGAATCGGACTTATGTGCAGGGCGGACGAATTCTGTACGCACGGGTCTACCGTCAAAACACATTTCAACGGTTCGGGCACGCATTTCAATACGAGACCCTGGTGCCGGCGATTGCCTTTGGCGGCGTATTACGCTTGGGCTGTCCGGCCGTGGTCCGCCCCTGTCAGCTACCGGTGGCAATGGGACGGGGAGCCCTGGCACCGGGCCTACGGCGACGACTTTACGCCGTATTCGAGCTACACGAGTCTCGATGAATGGCTGACAGACTACGTGGTCGCGCAAAGCTACAGAAATGCCTACGACAGTTGGCAGGCGGAGAATGCACCCGCCAACCAAACTGTAGCACCGGCCAACGGCAGCGCGTCTTCCAACTCATCCGCTGTCGCGGAGGGCCCGCGTCCCTATTGGGACACTCCGGATGATGGTCGCCGGCCGTATTGGGAGGAGCAACCTGCCGCGCAGGATTCGTCGGGTTTGAACAGCAAGCCGAGGAGCTCAAAGCCCAAATCGACTGCCTCTCCAGCGCCCACCGCCCAGGACTCTCCGCCGCGGCTGTCCGGCCCCATGAAAGCCGAGGTCAATGCCCAGATCAAACGGCAATTGACCGACCGGCAGGCGCCGGCAACCGCCACTTCAGTAACCGACGATCTTCCGGAGTCGCTGAAGCCCGGACATACGTTGTTTCGCGAGCACGCCCCTGGATGTGCCGGCGAAAGCGTCCGGCCAACTGTGCTCCCTGCGAGCCAACGACTACATCGAGCGCACCGGCGACATGGATCAAAATGGCATGGTCCCCGTCAAAGTCAAAGTGGGTGGCGCCCCCGATTGCTCCGTAGGCCTCGTAACAAAGGTCTCCGTCAACGACCTGGAAGCGATGGAGAGTGAGCAACAGCAGGCGCTGACGGATGCTCTGCTTGCCGCGTCACGGAACATGGGCAGTAACCGTGGATTGCCGCAGGCTCCGGCAACCACGCCATTGCTTCTCGCCGCGGGACAAACTCATCCGACACCCGATGCACCGCAAACGTTGGGTCAGTTGCAATAGTCGCGCGGCGCATTCCGATCTCGAGGGTGGTCATTGGTGATCGGTAGTCTTCTCAATCAATACCGGCTGGATGAGGTCGTCGGGCAAGGCGGCATGGGTGTCGTCTATCGTGCCCGCGACTTGAATCTCGAGCGCACGGTCGCCGTCAAGGTGTTGAGCGCGTCGTTCCGCGAAGATCCGGACTACATTGCCCGATTCCGCCAGGAGGCCCGCATCCAGGCCGGGTTGAATCATCCCAACATCGCCACCCTGTTTGATTTCTTCGTCTGGAACGACATGCCGGTCGCCGTGATGGAGTTCATAGAGGGCGAATCCCTGATGAGCCTGGTGGCCCGCAGCGGGCCGATTCCAGTACACCTGGCCCTGCCGATGATCGTTCAGGCGCTGCACGGCGTCGCGGCCGGGCACGTGCAAGGCATCATTCACCGCGACCTGAAGCCGAGTAACATCATGGTGACCCCCGCCGGTACCGTGAAAATTACCGATTTCGGCATAGCGAAAGCGCGCGGCAATACGGGTCTCACGCGGGTGAGTACCCGTGTTGGAAGCACGAGTTATATGGCGCCCGAACAGATACTCGGCCGTCCGGTGGATCAGAAGACTGATATCTACATCATTGGCGGCACACTCTACGAGATGCTGACCGGGCGCCCGCCTTTCAAGGGTTTGAGCCAATTCGAGATCGATTCAGCACATGTGCGCGAGCCGCCGACAGTGCCGACGCAGTACTGTGCCAACATCCCGCCGGGCGTGGTGGCTGCCGTCATGCGCGCGCTTGCAAAGGATCCGTCCGAGCGCTTTGCCAGTGCGGATGAGTTTATTCAAGCATTGCCTGATCTGGGCGGCGTACCGTACGTGGCGCCTGTCGCCAATGATGACGCCGTGTATCTGCGCGAACATGAAGTTGCTGCCGCGGACATGTCGGAAACTGTTCTGCGACCGGAAGTCGCCCCGCCGGCGCAAACCGCCGTACCACAAAGTGCGAAGGCTTCGCATGCCAGACACGCGGTGACGACGTTTGTCGCAAGCGGTCTGCTGGCATTGGCATTGACAGGAGTGGTGATTTTTCTGGCGAGGCAGGGGCATGCCGGCGCAGATCACCGTCCAGCGTCGATACCCGCATCGCTCCCCGCGTCGCAACCCGCATCAGCTCCTGCATCGACGACCGCATCCATTCAGGCGCCGACGTCACTTCCGGGGCCGGCACCGGTCCCTTCCTCTCCCGCCGTGCAAGCCGCTCCTGACCTCACCGGAACG
>JAUJYP020000385.1:0-14876 GCA_030674075.2 Linum usitatissimum | reverse complement strand
TATTTGACGTGTATGTTGGGAATGACGTAATATTGAGGATTCCACATGTTAAGCACTTCAAATAATAACCAAATCAAGTTAAAAAATATTTCTTAACACGCTAAAACAATATTTTATAAAATTGATTTTTAAATACATTTCACCATTATTTATAAGGGGTAACCGTGATGAAACTTGGCTTTTTAGCCATTTACAAGATGCATGTCGAATATTATTCTATTTGAAAATTTTTCAAAATTTCATGTCAAAATGGCTCATTTCCATAGGTGTTCCCTTGGAAAGCGACAAATTTTAAGTTGAAAATTGGAAATTTTTAAACGGGCTGTTATTTGACGTGTATGTTGAAAATGTCGAAAGATTGAGGATTCACCATGTTAAGCCCTTCAAATAATAACCAAATCAATTAAAAAAATATTTCTTAACACGCTAAAACAATATAGTGTAAAATTGATTTTTAAATACATTTGACCATTATTTATAGGGGTTACAGTTATGAAACTTGACTTTTTAGCCATTTACAAGATGCATGTCGAATATTATTCGATTTGAAATTTTTTCAAATTTTCATGTCAAAATGGCTCATTTCCATAGGTGTCCCTTGGACATCGACAAATTTTGAGTTGAAAATTCAAAAATTTTAAACGGGTTGTTATTTGACGCGTATGTTGGGAATGACAAAATATTGAGGATTCACCATGTTAAGCACTTCAAATAATAACCAAATCAAGTTAAAAAATATTTCTTAACACGCTAAAACAATATTGTGTAAAATTGATTTTTAAATTCATTTGACCATTATTTAAAGGGGTTACCGTGATGAAACTTGGCTTTTTAGCCATTTACAAGATGCATATCGAATATTATTCGATTTGAAATTTTTACAAAATTTCATGTCAAAATGGCTCATTTCCATAGGTGTTCCCTTGGAAAGCGACAAATTTTGAGTTGAAAATTCGAAATTTTTAAACGGCCGTTATTTGACGTGTTTGTTGGGAATGGCGAAAACTTGAGGATTCACCATGTTAAGCCCTTCAAATAATAACCAAATAAATTAAAAAATTATTTCTTAACACGCTAAAACAATATTGTGTAAAATTGATTTTTAAATACATTTGACCATTATTTATAGGTGTTACCGTTATGAAACTTGACTTTTTAGCCATTTACAAGATGCATGTCGAATATTATTCTATTTGAAAATTTTTCAAAATTTCATGTCAAAATGGCTCATTTCCATAGGTGTTCCCTTGGAAACCGACAAATTTTGAGTTGAAAATTGGAAAATTTTAAACGGGCTGTTATTTGACGTGTATGTTGGGAATGACGTAATATTGAGGATTCCACATGTTAAGCACTTCAAATAATAACCAAATCAAGTTAAAAAATATTTCTTAACACGCTAAAACAATATTTTATAAAATTGATTTTTAAATACATTTCACCATTATTTATAGGGGTAACCGTGATGAAACTTGGCTTTTTAGCCATTTACAAGATGCATGTCGAATATTATTCTATTTGAAAATTTTTCAAAATTTCATGTCAAAATGGCTCATTTCCATAGGTGTTCCCTTGGAAAGCGACAAATTTTAAGTTGAAAATTGGAAATTTTTAAACGGGCTGTTATTTGACGTGTATGTTGAAAATGTCGAAAAATTGAGGATTCACCATGTTAAGCCCTTCAAATAATAACCAAATCAATTAAAAAAATATTTCTTAACACGCTAAAACAATATAGTGTAAAATTGATTTTTAAATACATTTGACCATTATTTATAGGGGTTACAGTTATGAAACTTGACTTTTTAGCCATTTACAAGATGCATGTCGAATATTATTCGATTTGAAATTTTTTCAAATTTTCATGTCAAAATGGCTCATTTCCATAGGTGTTCCCTTGGACATCGACAAATTTTGAGTTGAAAATTCAAAAATTTTAAACGGGTTGTTATTTGACGTGTATGTTGGGAATGACAAAATATTGAGGATTCACCATGTTAAGCACTTCAAATAATAACCAAATCAAGTTAAAAAATATTTCTTAACACGCTAAAACAATATTGTGTAAAATTGATTTTTAAATTCATTTGACCATTATTTAAAGGGGTTACCGTGATGAAACTTGGCTTTTTAGCCATTTACAAGATGCATATCGAATATTATTCGATTTGAAATTTTTACAAAATTTCATGTCAAAATGGCTCATTTCCATAGGTGTTCCCTTGGAAAGCGACAAATTTTGAGTTGAAAATTCGAAATTTTTAAACGGGCTGTTATTTGACGTGTTTGTTGGGAATGGCGAAAACTTGAGGATTCACCATGTTAAGCCCTTCAAATAATAACCAAATAAATTAAAAAATTATTTCTTAACACGCTAAAACAATATTGTGTAAAATTGATTTTTAAATACATTTGACCATTATTTATAGGTGTTACCGTGATGAAACTTGACTTTTTAGCCATTTACAAGATGTATGTCGAATATTATTCGATTTGAAAATTTTTCAAAATTTCATGTCAAAATGGCTCATTTCCATAGGTGTTCCCTTGGAAACCGACAAATTTTGAGTTGAAAATTGGAAAATTTTAAACGGGTTGTTATTTGACGTGTATGTTGGGAATGACGAAATATTGAGGATTCACCATGTTAAGCACTTCAAATAATAACCAAATCTAGTTAAAAAATATTTCTTAACACGCTAAAACAATATTTTATAAAATTGATTTTTAAATACATTTGACCATTATTTATAGGGGTAACCGTGATGAAACTTGGCTTTTTAGCCATTTACAAGATGCATGTCGAATATTATTCTATTTGAAAATTTTTCAAAATTTCATGTCAAAATGGCTCATTTCCATAGGTGTTCCCTTGGAAAGCGACAAATTTTGAGTTGAAAATTCGAAATTTTTAAACGGGCTGTTATTTGACGTGTTTGTTGGGAATGACGAAAACTTGAGGATTCACCATGTTAAGCCCTTCAAATAATAACCAAATCAAGTTAAAAAAAATTACATAACACGCTAAAACATTATAATGTAAAATTGATTTTTAAATACATTTGACCATTATTTAAAGGGGTTACCGTGATGAAACTTGACTTTTTAGCCATTTACAAGATGTATGTCGAATATTATTCGATTAGAAATTTTTTCAAAATTTCATGTCAAAATGGCTCATTTCCATAGGTGTTCCCTTGGAAACCGACAAATTTTGAGTTGAAAATTCGAAAAATTTAAACGGGCTGTTATTTGACGTGTATGTTGGGAATGACAAAATATTGAGGATTCACCATGTTAAGCACTTTAAATAATAACCAAATCAAGTTAAAAAATATTTCTTAACACGCTAAAACAATATTGTGTAAAATTGATTTTTAAATTCATTTGACCATTATTTAAAGGGGTTACCGTGATGAAACTTGGCTTTTTAGCCATTTACAAGATGCATGTCGAATATTATGCGATTTGAAAATTTTTCAAAATTTCATGTCAAAATGGCTCATTTCCATAGGTGTTCCCTTGGAAAGCGACAAATTTTGAGTTGACAATTTGAAACTTTTAAACGGGCTGTTATTTGACGTGTTTGTTGGGAATGACGAAAACTTGAGGATTCACCATGTTAAGCCCTTCAAATAATAACCAAATCAAGTTAAAAAATATTACTTAACACGCTAAAACAATATTGTGTAAAATTGATTTTAAATACATTTGACCATTATTTATAGGGGTTACCGTTATGAAACTTGACTTTTTAGCCATTTACAAGATGCATGTCGAATATTATGCGATTTGAAATTTTTTCGAATTTTCATGTCAAAATGGCTCATTTCCATAGGTGTTCCCTTGGACATCGACAAATTTTGAGTTGAAAATTCAAAAATTTTAAACGGGTCGTTATTTGACGTGTATGTTGGGAATGACGAAATATTGAGGATTCACCATGTTAAGCACTTCAAATAATAACCAAATCAAGTTAAAAAATATTTCTTAACACGCTAAAACAATATTGTGTAAAATTGATTTTTAAATACTTTTGACCATTATTTTTATAGGGGTTACCATGATGAAACTTGACCTTCTAGCCATTTCCAAGATGCATGTCGAACATTATACGATTTAAATTTTTTTAAAATTTCATTTCAAAATGGCTCATTTCCATAGGTGTTCCCATGGACACCGACAAATTTTGAGTTGAAAATTGAAAGTTTTTAAATGGGCTGATATTTGGCGTGTATGTTAGGAATAACGAAAAATTGATGATTCACCATGTTAGCCCTTCAAATAATAACCAAATCAAATTAAAAAATATTTCTTAACACGCTAAAACAATATTGTGTAAAATTGATTTTTAAATTCATTTGACCATTATGTAAAGGGGTTACCGTGATGAAACTTGGCTTTCTAGCCATTTACAAGATGCATGTCGAATATTATTCGATTAGAAAATTTTTCTAAATTTCATGTCAAAATGGCTCAATTCCACAGGTGTTCCCTTGTAAAGCGACAAATTTTGAGTTGAAAATTCGAAATTTTTAAACGGGCTGTTATTTGACGTGTTTGTTGGGAATGACGAAAACTTGAGGATTCACCATGTTAAGCCCTTCAAATAATAACCAAATCAAGTTAAAAAATATTACTTAACACGCTAAAACAATATTGTGTAAAATTGATTTTAAATACATTTGACCATTATTTATAGGGGTTACCGTTATGAAACTTGACTTTTTAGCCATTTACAAGATGCATGTCGAATATTATTCGATTTGAAAATTTTTCAAAATTTCATGTCAAAATGGCTCATTTCCATAGGTGTTCCCTTGGACATCGACAAATTTTGAGTTGAAAATTCAAAAATTTTAAACGGGATCGTTATTTGACGTGTATGTTGGGAATGACGAAATATTGAGGATTCACCATGTTAAGCACTTCAAATAATAACCAAATCAAGTTAAAAAATATTTCTTAACATGCTAAAACAATATTGTGTAAAATTGATTTTTAAATTCATTTGACCATTATTTAAAGGGGTTACCGTGATGAAACTTGGCTTTTTAGCCATTTACAAGATGCATGTCGAATATTATTCGATTTGAAATTTTTACAAAATTTCATGTCAAAATGGCTCATTTCCATAGGTGTTCCCTTGGAAAGCGACAAATTTTGAGTTGAAAATTCGAAATTTTTAAACGGGCTGTTATTTGACGTGTTTGTTGGGAATGACGAAAACTTGAGGATTCACCATGTTAAGCCCTTCAAATAATAACCAAATCAAGTTAAAAAATATTACTTAACACGCTAAAACAATATTGTGTAAAATTGATTTTAAATACATTTGACCATTATTTATAGGGGTTACCGTTATGAAACTTGACTTTTTAGCCATTTACAAGATGCATGTCGAATATTATGCGATTTGAAATTTTTTCGAATTTTCATGTCAAAATGGCTCATTTCCATAGGTGTTCCCTTGGACATCGACAAATTTTGAGTTGAAAATTCAAAAATTTTAAACGGGCCGTTATTTGACGTGTATGTTGGGAATGACGAAATATTGAGGATTCACCATGTTAAGCACTTCAAATAATAACCAAATCAAGTTAAAAAATATTTCTTAACACGCTAAAACAATATTGTGTAAAATTGATTTTTAAATTCATTTGACCATTATTTAAAGGGGTTACCGTGATGAAACTTGGCTTTTTAGCCATTTACAATATGCATGTCGAATATTATTCGATTAGAAAATTTTTCAAAATTTCATGTCAAAATGGCTCAATTCCACAGGTGTTCCCTTGTAAAGCGACAAATTTTGAGTTGAAAATTCGAAATTTTTAAACGGGCTGTTATTTGACGTGTTTGTTGGGAATGACGAAAACTTGAGGATTCACCATGTTAAGCCCTTCAAATAATAACCAAATCAAGTTAAAAAATATTACTTAACACGCTAAAACAATATTGTGTAAAATTGATTTTAAATACATTTGACCATTATTTATAGGGGTTACCGTTATGAAACTTGACTTTTTAGCCATTTACAAGATGCATGTCGAATATTATTCGATTTGAAAATGTTTCAAAATTTCATGTCAAAATGGCTCATTTCCATAGGTGTTCCCTTGCACATCGACAAATTTTGAGTTGAAAATTCAAAAATTTTAAACGGGCTGTTATTTGACGTGTATGTTGGGAATGACGAAATATTGAGGATTCACCATGTTAAGCACTTCAAATAATAACCAAATCAAGTTAAAAAATATTTCTTAACATGCTAAAACAATATTGTGTAAAATTGATTTTTAAATTCATTTGACCATTATTTAAAGGGGTTACCGTGATGAAACTTGGCTTTTTAGCCATTTACAAGATGCATGTCGAATATTATTCGATTTGAAATTTTTACAAAATTTCATGTCAAAATGGCTCATTTCCATAGGTGTTCCCTTGGAAAGCGACAAATTTTGAGTTGAAAATTCGAAATTTTTAAACGGGCTGTTATTTGACGTGTTTGTTGGGAATGACGAAAACTTGAGGATTCACCATGTTAAGCCCTTCAAATAATAACCAAATCAAGTTAAAAAATTATTACTTAACACGCTAAAACATTATAGTGTAAAATTGATTTTTAAATACATTCGACCATTATTTATAGGGGTTACCGTGATGAAACTTGACTTTTTAGCCATTTACAAGATGTATGTCGAATATTATTCGATTTGAAAATTTGTCAAAATTTCATGTCAAAATGGCTCATTTCCATAGGTGTTCCCTTGGAAAGCGACAAATTTTGAGTTGAAAATTGGAAATTTTTAAACGGGCTGTTATTTGACGTGTATGTTGGGAATGACGAAATATTGAGGATTCACCATGTTAAGCACTTCAAATAATAACCAAATCTAGTTAAAAAATATTTCTTAACACGCTAAAACAATATTTTATAAAATTGATTTTTAAATACATTTGACCATTATTTATAGGGGTAACCGTGATGAAACTTGGCTTTTTAGCCATTTACAAGATGCATGTCGAATATTATTCTATTTGAAAATTTTTCAAAATTTCATGTCAAAATGGCTCATTTCCATGGGTGTTCCCTTGTAAAGCGACAAATTTTAAGTTGAAAATTGGAAATTTTTAAACGGTACGTTATTTGACGTGTATGTTGGAAATGTCGAAAAATTGAGGATTCACCATGTTAAGCCCTTCAAATAATAACCAAATCAATTAAAAAAATATTTCTTAACACGCTGAAACAATATAGTGTAAAATTGATTTTTAAATACATTTGACCATTATTTATAGGGGTTACCGTGATGAAACTTGACTTTTTAACCATTTAAAAGATGTATGTCGAATATTATTAGATTTGAAATTTTTACAAAATTTCATGTCAAAATGGCTCATTTCCATCGGTGTTCCCTTGGAGAGCGACAAATTTTGAGTTGAAAATTTGAAACTTTTAAACGGGCTGTTATTTGACGTGTTTGTTGGGAATGACGAAAACTTGAGGATTCACCATGTTAAGCCCTTCAAATAATAACCAAATCAAGTTAAAAAATATTTCTTAACATGCTAAAACAATATTGTGTAAAATTGATTTTTAAATTCATTTGACCATTATTTAAAGGGGTTACCGTGATGAAACTTGGCTTTTTAGCCATTTACAAGATGCATGTCGAATATTATTCGATTTGAAATTTTTACAAAATTTCATGTCAAAATGGCTCATTTCCATAGGTGTTCCCTTGGAAAGCGACAAATTTTGAGTTGAAAATTCGAAATTTTTAAACGGGCTGTTATTTGACGTGTATGTTGGGAATGACGAAATATTGAGGATTCACCATGTTAAGCACTTCAAATAATAACCAAATCTAGTTAAAAAATATTTCTTAACACGCTAAAACAATATTTTATAAAATTGATTTTTAAATACATTTGACCATTATTTATAGGGGTAACCGTGATGAAACTTTGCTTTTTAGCCATTTACAAGATGCATGTCGAATATTATTCTATTTGAAAATTTTTCAAAATTTCATGTCAAAATGGCTCATTTCCATAGGTGTTCCCTTGGAAACCGACAAATTTTGAGTTGAAAATTCGAAAAATTTAAACTGGCTGTTATTTGACGTGTATGTTGGGAATGACAAAATATTGAGGATTCACCATGTTAAGCACTTCAAATAATAACCAAATCAAGTTAAAAAATATTTCTTAACACGCTAAAACAATATTGTGTAAAATTGATTTTTAAATTCATTTGACCATTATTTAAAGGGGTTACCGTGATGAAACTTGGCTTTTTAGCCATTTACAAGATGCATGTCGAATATTATTCGATTTGAAAATTTTTCAAAATTTCATGTCAAAATGGCTCATTTCCATAGGTGTTCCCTTGGAAAGCGACAAATTTTGAGTTGAAAATTTGAAACTTTTAAACGGGTTGTTATTTGACGTGTTTGTTGGGAATGACGAAAACTTGAGGATTCACCATGTTAAGCCCTTCAAATAATAACCAAATCAAGTTAAAAAATATTACTTAACACGCTAAAACAATATTGTGTAAAATTGATTTTAAATACATTTGACCATTATTTATAGGGGTTACCGTTATGAAACTTGACTTTTTAGCCATTTACAAGATGCATGTCGAATATTATGCGATTTGAAATTTTTTCGAATTTTCATGTCAAAATGGCTCATTTCCATAGGTGTTCCCTTGGACATCGACAAATTTTGAGTTGAAAATTCAAAAATTTTAAACGGGCTGTTATTTGACGTGTATGTTGGGAATGACGAAATATTGAGGATTCACCATGTTAAGCACTTCAAATAATAACCAAATCAAGTTAAAAAATATTTCTTAACACGCTAAAACAATATTGTGTAAAATTGATTTTTAAATTCATTTGACTATTATTTAAAGGGGTTACCGTGATGAAACTTGGCTTTTTAGCCATTTACAAGATGCATGTCGAATATTATTCGATTTGAAATTTTTACAAAATTTCATGTCAAAATGGCTCATTTCCATAGGTGTTCCCTTGGAAAGCGACAAATTTTGAGTTGAAAATTCGAAATTTTTAAACGGGCTGTTATTTGACGTGTTTGTTGGGAATGACGAAAACTTGAGGATTCACCATGTTAAGCCCTTCAAATAATAACCAAATCAATTTAAAAAAATTACTTAACACGCTAAAACATTATAGTGTAAAATTGATTTTTAAATACATTCGACCATTATTTATAGGGGTTACCGTGATGAAACTTGACTTTTTAGCCATTTACAAGATGTATGTCGAATATTATTCGATTTGAAAATTTGTCAAAATTTCATGTCAAAATGGCTCATTTCCATAGGTGTTCCCTTGGAAAGCGACAAATTTTGAGTTGAAAATTGGAAATTTTTAAACGGGCTGTTATTTGACGTGTATGTTGGAAATGTCGAAAAATTGAGGATTCACCATGTTAAGCCCTTCAAATAATAACCAAATCAATTAAAAAAATATTTCTTAACACGCTGAAACAATATAGTGTAAAATTGATTTTTAAATACATTTGACCATTATTTATAGGGGTTACCGTGATGAAACTTGACTTTTTAACCATTTAAAAGATGTATGTCGAATATTATTAGATTTGAAATTTTTACAAAATTTCATGTCAAAATGGCTCATTTCCATAGGTGTTCCCTTGGAGAGCGACAAATTTTGAGTTGAAAATTTGAAACTTTTAAACGGGCTGTTATTTGACGTGTTTGTTGGGAATGACGAAAACTTGAGGATTCACCATGTTAAGCCCTTCAAATAATAACCAAATCAAGTTAAAAAATATTTCTTAACATGCTAAAACAATATTGTGTAAAATTGATTTTTAAATTCATTTGACCATTATTTAAAGGGGTTACCGTGATGAAACTTGGCTTTTTAGCCATTTACAAGATGCATGTCGAATATTATTCGATTTGAAATTTTTACAAAATTTCATGTCAAAATGGCTCATTTCCATAGGTGTTCCCTTGGAAAGCGACAAATTTTGAGTTGAAAATTGGAAATTTTTAAACGGGTCGTTATTTGACGTGTATGTTGGGAATGACGAAATATTGAGGATTCACCATGTTAAGCACTTCAAATAATAACCAAATCTAGTTAAAAAATATTTCTTAACACGCTAAAACAATATTTTATAAAATTGATTTTTAAATACATTTGACCATTATTTATAGGGGTAACCGTGATGAAACTTGGCTTTTTAGCCATTTACAAGATGCATGTCGAATATTATTCTATTTGAAAATTTTTCAAAATTTCATGTCAAAATGGCTCACTTCCATGGGTGTTCCCTTGTAAAGCGACAAATTTTAAGTTGAAAATTGGAAATTTTTAAACGGTACATTATTTGACGTGTATGTTGGAAATGTCGAAAAATTGAGGATTCACCATGTTAAGCCCTTCAAATAATAACCAAATCAATTAAAAAAATATTTCTTAACACGCTGAAACAATATAGTGTAAAATTGATTTTTAAATACATTTGACCATTATTTATAGGGGTTACCGTGATGAAACTTGACTTTTTAACCATTTAAAAGATGTATGTCGAATATTATTAGATTTGAAATTTTTACAAAATTTCATGTCAAAATGGCTCATTTCCATAGGTGTTCCCTTGGAGAGCGACAAATTTTGAGTTGAAAATTTGAAACTTTTAAACGGGCTGTTATTTGACGTGTTTGTTGGGAATGACGAAAACTTGAGGATTCACCATGTTAAGCCCTTCAAATAATAACCAAATCAAGTTAAAAAATATTTCTTAACATGCTAAAACAATATTGTGTAAAATTGATTTTTAAATTCATTTGACCATTATTTAAAGGGGTTACCGTGATGAAACTTGGCTTTTTAGCCATTTACAAGATGCATGTCGAATATTATTCGATTTGAAATTTTTACAAAATTTCATGTCAAAATGGCTCATTTCCATAGGTGTTCCCTTGGAAAGCGACAAATTTTGAGTTGAAAATTGGAAATTTTTAAACGGGCTGTTATTTGACGTGTATGTTGGGAATGACGAAATATTGAGGATTCACCATGTTAAGCACTTCAAATAATAACCAAATCTAGTTAAAAAATATTTCTTAACACGCTAAAACAATATTTTATAAAATTGATTTTTAAATACATTTGACCATTATTTATAGGGGTAACCGTGATGAAACTTGGCTTTTTAGCCATTTACAAGATGCATGTCGAATATTATTCTATTTGAAAATTTTTCAAAATTTCATGTCAAAATGGCTCATTTCCATGGGTGTTCCCTTGTAAAGCGACAAATTTTAAGTTGAAAATTGGAAATTTTTAAACAGGCTGTTATTTGACGTGTATGTTGGAAATGTCGAAAAATTGAGGATTCACCATGTTAAGCCCTTCAAATAATAACCAAATCAATTAAAAAAATATTTCTTAACACGCTGAAACAATATAGTGTAAAATTGATTTTTAAATACATTTGACCATTATTTATAGGGGTTACCGTGATGAAACTTGACTTTTTAACCATTTAAAAGATGTATGTCGAATATTATTAGATTTGAAATTTTTACAAAATTTCATGTCAAAATGGCTCATTTCCATAGGTGTTCCCTTGGAGGGCGACAAATTTTGAGTTGAAAATTTGAAACTTTTAAACGGTTGTTATTTGACGTGTTTGTTGGGAATGACGAAAACTTGAGGATTCACCATGTTAAGCCCTTCAAATAATAACCAAATCAAGTTAAAAAATATTTCTTAACATGCTAAAACAATATTGTGTAAAATTGATTTTTAAATTCATTTGACCATTATTTAAAGGGGTTACCGTGATGAAACTTGGCTTTTTAGCCATTTACAAGATGCATGTCGAATATTATTCGATTTGAAATTTTTACAAAATTTCATGTCAAAATGGCTCATTTCCATAGGTGTTCCCTTGGAAAGCGACAAATTTTGAGTTGAAAATTCGAAATTTTTAAACGGGCTGTTATTTGACGTGTTTGTTGGGAATGACGAAAACTTGAGGATTCACCATGTTAAGCCCTTCAAATAATAACCAAATCAAGTTAAAAAAATTACTTAACACGCTAAAACATTATAGTGTAAAATTGATTTTTAAATACATTCGACCATTATTTATAGGGGTTACCGTGATGAAACTTGGCTTTTTAGCCATTTACAAGATGCATGTCGAATATTATTCGATTTGAATTTTTTACAAAATTTCATGTCAAAATGGCTCATTTCCATAGGTGTTCCCTTGGAAAGCGACAAATTTTGAGTTGAAAATTGGAAATTTTTAAACGGGCTGTTATTTGACGTGTATGTTGGGAATGACGAAATATTGAGGATTCACCATGTTAAGCACTTCAAATAATAACCAAATCTAGTTAAAAAATATTTCTTAACACGCTAAAACAATATTTTATAAAATTGATTTTTAAATACATTTGACCATTATTTATAGGGGTAACCGTGATGAAACTTGGCTTTTTAGCCATTTACAAGATGCATGTCGAATATTATTCTATTTGAAAATTTTTCAAAATTTCATGTCAAAATGGCTCATTTCCATAGGTGTTCCCTTGGAAACCGACAAATTTTGAGTTGAAAATTCGAAAAATTTAAAGCTGATATTATTTGACGTGTATGTTGGGAATGACAAAATATTGAGGATTCACCATGTTAAGCACTTCAAATAATAACCAAATCAAGTTAAAAAATATTTCTTAACACGCTAAAACAATATTGTGTAAAATTGATTTTTAAATTCATTTGACCATTATTTAAAGGGGTTACCGTGATGAAACTTGGCTTTTTAGCCATTTACAAGATGCATGTCGAATATTATTCGATTTGAAAATTTTTCAAAATTTCATGTCAAAATGGCTCATTTCCATAGGTGTTCCCTTGGAAAGCGACAAATTTTGAGTTGAAAATTTGAAACTTTTAAACGGGCTGTTATTTGACGTGTTTGTTGGGAATGACGAAAACTTGAGGATTCACCATGTTAAGCCCTTCAAATAATAACCAAATCAAGTTAAAAAATATTACTTAACACGCTAAAACAATATTGTGTAAAATTGATTTTAAATACATTTGACCATTATTTATAGGGGTTACCGTTATGAAACTTTACTTTTTAGCCATTTACAAGATGCATGTCGAATATTATGCGATTTGAAATTTTTTCGAATTTTCATGTCAAAATGGCTCATTTCCATAGGTGTTCCCTTGGACATCGACAAATTTTGAGTTGAAAATT
This sequence comes from Linum usitatissimum, assembly GCA_030674075.2. NCBI lineage: Eukaryota > Viridiplantae > Streptophyta > Magnoliopsida > Malpighiales > Linaceae > Linum > Linum usitatissimum. The sequence goes on along the minus strand of JAUJYP020000385.1, from coordinate 1,580 downwards.
CAAAAATTTTAAACGGGCTGTTATTTGACGTGTATGTTGGGAATGACGAAATATTGAGGATTCACCATGTTAAGCACTTCAAATAATAACCAAATCAAGTTAAAAAATATTTCTTAACACGCTAAAACAATATTGTGTAAAATTGATTTTTAAATTCATTTGACTATTATTTAAAGGGGTTACCGTGATGAAACTTGGCTTTTTAGCCATTTACAAGATGCATGTCGAATATTATTCGATTAGAAAATTTTTCAAAATTTCATGTCAAAATGGCTCAATTCCACAGGTGTTCCCTTGTAAAGCGACAAATTTTGAGTTGAAAATTCGAAATTTTTAAACGGGCTGTTATTTGACGTGTTTGTTGGGAATGACGAAAACTTGAGGATTCACCATGTTAAGCCCTTCAAATAATAACCAAATCAAGTTAAAAAATATTACTTAACACGCTAAAACAATATTGTGTAAAATTGATTTTAAATACATTTGACCATTATTTATAGGGGTTACCGTTATGAAACTTGACTTTTTAGCCATTTACAAGATGCATGTCGAATATTATTCGATTTGAAAATTTTTCAAAATTTCATGTCAAAATTGCTCATTTCCATAGGTGTTCCCTTGGACATCGACAAATTTTGAGTTGAAAATTCAAAAATTTTAAACGGGCTGTTATTTGACGTGTATGTTGGGAATGACGAAATATTGAGGATTCACCATGTTAAGCACTTCAAATAATAACCAAATCAAGTTAAAAAATATTTCTTAACATGCTAAAACAATATTGTGTAAAATTGTTTTTTAAATTCATTTGACCATTATTTAAAGGGGTTACCGTGATGAAACTTGGCTTTTTAGCCATTTACAAGATGCATGTCGAATATTATTCGATTTGAAAATTTTTCAAAATTTCATGTCAAAATGGCTCATTTCCATAGGTGTTCCCTTGGAAAGCGACAAATTTTGAGTTGAAAATTTGAAACTTTTAAACGGGACATTTATTTGACGTGTTTGTTGGGAATGACGAAAACTTGAGGATTCACCATGTTAAGCCCTTCAAATAATAACCAAATCAAGTTAAAAAATATTACTTAACACGCTAAAACAATATTGTGTAAAATTGATTTTAAATACATTTGACCATTATTTATAGGGGTTACCGTTATGAAACTTGACTTTTTAGCCATTTACAAGATGCATGTCGAATATTATGCGATTTGAAATTTTTTCGAATTTTCATGTCAAAATGGCTCATTTCCATAGGTGTTCCCTTGGACATCGACAAATTTTGAGTTGAAAATTCAAAAATTTTAAACGGGCTGTTATTTGACGTGTATGTTGGGAATGACGAAATATTGAGGATTCACCATGTTAAGCACTTCAAATAATAACCAAATCAAGTTAAAAAATATTTCTTAACACGCTAAAACAATATTGTGTAAAATTGATTTTTAAATTCATTTGACTATTATTTAAAGGGGTTACCGTGATGAAACTTGGCTTTTTAGCCATTTACAAGATGCATGTCGAATATTATTCGATTAGAAAATTTTTCAAAATTTCATGTCAAAATGGCTCAATTC
>JAUJYP020000383.1:0-14901 GCA_030674075.2 Linum usitatissimum | reverse complement strand
CTTGACGCTGTCCAGGCCCGCGTCACGATTTGATCCCCCAATGGCTCGACAGGAATGCCCCGTAACTCGTGTATTTCGGTGAAGGTGAGATTGCGGCGGCTATCACTCAGTCGCGATCGCTCGACCAACGGAAAGAGCGCCAGATTAGGCAGAGTCTGCTCAGCGATGCGCAACTCGCGCCGTTGCCACGGTTCGTCCGCATTCGTGCGCCCGACCTGCTCCGTCAGCCCTACACGCACCGTGTGGCGCGCGAACGTTGGCAACAGGAGATTCAGGGCAAGATTACTCGCGAGATCGCGGTTCAGACAGCATAGGATGCGCATGGCTCGGCGCCAGCTTAACACGCCGCGGAGTCCCCACCGCAGCCGGAAAAGGACCCGGCTCCGCGCGGCACTATCCCTAGCAGGAACAACGCCGCGCCAATAAACTATCGAGCGCGATCTGCCTGTGCGCGTCTGAGCCGAAACAGCGGCTGCGCCTGCGCGTATGCGATCAACTGAGGCGCGCCGATGCTGTCCACTGCTTGGTTTACAGCCCGGATGACACACGGTGCCGCACCCTCTCGAACCCAGTAATCAACCGAATCCGCGCCTGTACATACACGCTGTGCAGCCCACAGCAATCGGCCGTACGCCACGACCACGCCGCGGGAGTCACCCAGATTGAGGTCACCAATTCTGACCACTTCCTGCGGGACCTCCACCGCGTTTTCGGCGGCTAATACCTTCGCGACCCCCACGAGGCTGCCGTAAGCAGCCAGTAGTCCCGCGATCAGTTTCCAATACCGGCGTTGAATGACATGCGTCGTAGCCATGGCCACACTCTCTATTGCCGTTAGGTTCGAGAAAAGACTCCAACACTCGCGCATACAGCGTGGCCCGGCGGACAGTCGAAAGGAATGTACGCGTTCGACGGGAAGTTTCACACTGTACCGGGCCGAGCCCAGTACAGTGGCTGCTGCCAGTGGCAAGCCAGACGCCGTGGCGAGTGTGAGAGGACTATGTGGCCAGCTGCGCCAACGACCAAACACAGTCCTTGATCATCAGATTAGTTTTTCTTAACTGACGGCCGCGGCCTGACGGCGCGCGCGTGGCACTGGACCCGCAGCGCTCTGACCGGCAAGCTGCCGGCCTTCGACCGGCGAATAGAATGGAGTCCGTCATGAGAATGAAGCTGGCCCTGGCGTTACTTGCCTTTGCGCCTCTGAGCCATGCCGCGCCGCGCGCGCTCGATATCTACTTCATTGATGTGGAAGGGGGCCAATCGACCTTGTTGGTCACGCCGGAGCGGCAGTCCTTTCTCATTGACACGGGCTTTGCGGGTAGCGGCACTTTCGACTCACTTCCCGGGGATCCCGCGAAAGCTCGCGATGCCAGGCGGATTGTGGCGGCGGCCCGGGATGCGGGGATCCAGCAGATCGACTACCTGATGATCACTCACTTCCACCCGGATCACGACGGCGGTGTGGTCGAGCTGGCGCAGTTGCTGCCCATTCAACATTTCATCGACCATGAAACCCTGTTGCCTGAAGCAATGAAGGATGCCGGCTACAAAACGGCCTACGAGCGTTATCTCGAAGTGCGCAAGGGACACCCACACATTGAACCCAGGCCGGGCGATCGGCTTCCCGAAGGGTATCGACGTGGAAGTGGTTTCCTCGGCGGGAGCCGTGTTGACCAAACCGCTCGCCGGCGCGGGCGCAACCAACGCGCTGTGCAACTCCCCCGCGGTACCTGCGCGCGATCCGTTGGAGAATCCACGTTCCACCGGGGTTGTGGTGTCACTGGGGAAGTTCCGTTTTCTCGATGTAGGCGACCTGACAGGTCAACCGCTGTTTGATCTTGCCTGCCCGAAGAGCCTCATCGGGCCTGTTGATGTCTACCTCGTCGCTCATCATGGGGGGCCGGATGCTGCGGCCCCTGCTCTGTTCGCCGCTTTCAAACCGCGCGTGGCCATCATGAACAACGGCCTGAAAAAGGGCGGCGCGAAGAACACCTATGAAACGCTTCACCACGTTGATGGGCTCGCCGACGTGTGGCAGGTCCATAAATCGGAAGACGCCGCTGAGCAAAACTTTGCAGATGACAAAATGGCAAACCTGGATGAAAGCACGGACCACTGGATCAAGGTCAGTGCTCATGCGGACGGCTCGTTCGAGGTTGTCAACGGGCGCACGGGCCAGGTGAAGAGCTATCGATCTGACGGCGGTTGATGGCGCGCCGGCTACGGTCCGGTCGAGGCGTAATGGCCCGGGTTCCCGGCAACCTGGGCCGTTGCCCCTTAATCTTCTGTTAAGCGACGTTGTGGTGGAATGGAACCGTATTGACAGGAGGACTCGATGCGATCCCGATTCCACGCCGCTGTGCTACTGGTCCTGGCGACGGCGCTGCTGATTTGCGGTGCTTTCGTCGCGCAAAACGCGCAACCCTCCAACCTACTCGCGAAGCCGGGCGCACCACCGGTACATCAGTACTACCAATAACGCAAAGCCTGCGCTGCCGACCACCATCGCCGCCCCATTGGCGAACCGATCGCTGACCAGTTGCAGCGGATAGTCCTTGCCCGAGAAGGCCACGATTCCGGCAATAACCACGCCAATCAACCCCTCGCCCACGATCAGGCCTGACGCCAGCAGCACACCGAGCTGTTTGATCCGCATTGGATTCGCACGCCGGTCGGCCCGCCGGTCGAAATACCAACCTACGACGGAACCGACGACGACCATCAATGTGCTCTGAGTGGGCAGATACATCCCGAGGCCCACCGCGAGCGGTGACAGATGAGCGCCCGGAACGGCGCGCCGCAACACAGCATCAATGATGATCATCAGCACACCGATGCCGATTCCAATCTGAATCAGGCTCCAGTCCACGTTGTTTTCGAGCACGCCTTGCGCCAGGGCCGCCATGAGACCGGCTTGCGGCGCGGGGAGCGCGTTTTCGCGATGCGGGCCGGGGGCTCCAGCGAAACCATAAGCGTGATTCACGAGGTCCAGCACCGGAGGGATGATGGCGGCGCCGGCGATGACGCCAATGATCAGCGCCACCTGCTGTTTCCAGGGAGTGGCCTCAACGAGCTGACCGGTCTTCAGGTCCTGCAGATTGTTGTTGGCAATACAGGCCACCGAAAATATGACTGCGGTGACGAACAGGGCAAAGGCCACGAGCGCATGCCCTCCTCCCGGGGGCAAGCTCGAGCGCACGCCGAACACGAGCAATAAGGACGCTCCGAGCACCGCCAGAATGCCGATTCCGGACAGCGGGCTGTTGGAGGATCCGATGAGCCCCGCCATGTAACCGCACACTGACGACACGAAGAAGCTCATCAACACAACATAAACCAGGCCGCAGACCACCAGGACGACCATGTGATCGCGCAGTACGCCGCCTGACTCGAAGTTCGCCAGCAACAGCGCGATCGGTGCCACACACAACACCGTCAACAACCCGATCACGCGGATGGAGATATCCCGCTCCGTGCGGGGAAACACGGATTCTGTTGTGGAACGGCGTGCCCGGGAGGCGGCCAGCGTCGCGCGCAGTCCGACGACAACCGGGCTCACGAGCTTGCCGAGAGTCCAAAGAGAGGCTACCAGGATGGTGCCGGCGCCCACGAAGCGAACCTGCTGGCGCCAGGTATCCGTCGCCAGTTTCGCCACCGCCATCGTGCTGTCAGCTGGCACACTGGCCAGATGGGCCGTTGTGAAATGGGGAACGCCCCAGACCCAGGCGATGACGGCTCCCACGAGCATCGCAAGCCCAACCCACAGGCCGATGAGGTGGCCGATGCCGAACAGCGCAAACGACAGGAGCAGGTCGAACCCGGTGACTCCGCCGCGAGCGTTCACCCGGAAATAGGAGACAAGATCGCCGGCGAATGCGCGGGTGGCGACCACAATTGAAAAGAAACCCGACACCAGCGAGCCCCAAAGTAATGCTTTCAGGCCCGCGCGCGCATCCTCAACCGCATCGACATGCGCCGAGGCACCGCCACCTACTTTGAGAACCTCCGCGCAGGCGACGCCTTCCGGATAGGGCAGATCGGAATGTGTCACGAGCGCGCGCCGCAGCGGAATCGAATACAGCACTCCCAGAACACCGCCGAGCCCGCAGATCAACACGGAAGTCCAATAGGGAAAGCCGGTCCACCAGCCGACGATGACGAGACTCGGCAAGACGAAGATGACGGATGAGAGCGTTCCGGCCGCGGACGCGACCGTTTGGACGATATTGTTCTCCTGGATGGTCATTCCCTTGAAAGCGCGCAGCACGGCCATGGAGATGACCGCCGCCGGGATGGAGGTCGAAAAGGTGAGCCCGGCTTTGAGGCCAAAGAAGACGTTGGCGGCGGTAAAGACCAGTGTAATCAGCACACCGAGGACAATGCCCCGCAGGGTCAGTTCCTTCGGCTCGACCGGAATGGCGCTCATGCAGCGGGTACCCCCCGATATTTTCGTTGTTGTGATTGTCCATCACCCGGTGTGGAATTTGCACCCATCTTCCACTTCGCCCCATGGAGCCTGGTACGTCCCGAGCGTGCGTCGTTGACAATCAATAACCGTTTGGTTATGGTTCAACTCATGCGCAGCGAGCCCACACTGGCCTTCAAGGCCCTGTCCGATCCCACCCGCCGGGCCCTGTTTGAAAGGCTGAGCCGTGACGGCGAGCTCACCGTCGGCGCGCTGACGGATACGGCCGGGGTTTCACAGCCGGCGGTGTCGAAACATCTGGGGATCCTGAAGGACGCGGGGCTCGTGAGCGCTCGCCACCGAGGGCGCCAGACGCACTACTGCGCCGAACCCCGGGCCCTGGCGCCGCTGGTGGACTGGATTACTCACTACAGCCGATTCTGGTACGACCGGTTCGATCGCCTCGAAGATCTGCTCAACAGGATGGATCAATGACTACTGAAGCTACCCGCACACTCGTGATTGAGAAGGAAATGGCGCACCCGCCGCAGAAGATCTGGCGGGCGCTGACCCAGGGTCCGTTGATCAAGGAGTGGCTGATGGACAACGATTTCCAACCTGTGGTGGGCCACAAGTTCAACTTCCGCTCCACTCCCAATCCGCATTGGGACGGGATCATTCAATCGGAGGTGCTGGCCGTGGAACCCAACGAGAAACTGTCCTACACCTGGAACTCCCTGGGGCTGGTGACGGTTGTTGTGTTCACCCTGACAACCACCAGCACGGGCACGCTCCTGCGGATGGAGCAATCAGGCTTCCGTGCCGACCAGAACGACAACTACCAGGGTGCCAATTACGGCTGGCGCAAGTTTGTGTCACTGCTCGAGAAAGTAGTCGGTGGGCTTCCGGCATGAACGAAAAGTCGGCCTCACAGAAAATCACGGATCGCATCCAGGAGCTTTCTGGTGACTGGCGGGGCGACCTGCTCGCTCACCTGCGCAAGCTCATTCACGATGCGGATCCCGACATCCAGGAGGAATGGAAATGGATGGGGACGCCCGTCTTCTCGCATGACGGGATCGTCTGCACGGGAGAGTCATACAAGCAGGTGATCAAGCTGACATTCGCCAAGGGCGCATCGCTAGCGGATCCCAAGAAGCTGTTCAATTCCAGCCTCGACGGGAATGTGCGGCGCGCGATTGATATCCACGAGGGCGAGAAAATCAATGAGGCCGCCTTCAAACGGCTGGTGCGCGCGGCGGTGGAGCTGAATTCGGCCGCGGTGGCCGCGCGGGCGGCGAAGAAGAAGAAAACAGCCCGGAAGTAGTAAGCTACCGGCGAATGCAAAATGCGCACACCATCACCGGTCTTTTTGCGGGAGTCGGGGGACTCGAGAGCGGCCTCCACGCCGCGGGACACGAAACGGCACTTCTGTGTGAAAACGATCGTGCCGCGACGGCTGTTCTGCGAAATCGCTTCCCCGAGATCCCTTTTCACGACGACGTGTGCACATTGAAGCGGCTCCCTGCCGAAACGACGCTGCTGGCAGCGGGTTTTCCGTGCCAGGATCTCTCGCAGGCGGGTAAGACACTCGGCATCGCCGGGGCGCGATCCGGTTTGGTTGGCGAGGTCTTCCGGTTGATCGAGCGGCACAGGACTCCGTGGGTGTTGCTCGAAAACGTGCCGTTCATGCTGCAACTCGGGCGCGGTGAGGCCATGAATGTCATCACCACTGCCTTGGAAACGCTCAAATACCGCTGGGCCTATCGCGTCGTCGACACGCGCTCGTTCGGGCTGCCACAGCGACGTCGCCGCGTGTACCTCGTTGCTTCCCTGAGCGAGGATCCCAGAAGTGTGTTGTTCGCGGACGAGGCGGGTCCTGTTGAAGCAACCGCACGAGTGGGCGATCCCGTTGCGTTTGGATTTTATTGGACGGAGGGGACCCGTGGGCTCGGTTGGGCCGTGGATGCGATACCCACACTCAAGGGCGGCTCATCACTCGGAATTCCTTCGTCACCGGCCATCCTTCTGTCGAACGGCGAGATTGTGACGCCGGATATACGTGACGCGGAACGTCTTCAAGGGTTCTCGTCGGACTGGACGCAACCCGCCGAGGAAGTGGTCAGAAAGGGCCATCGGTGGAAACTGGTGGGCAACGCCGTCAGCGTTCCGGCCGCGAAATGGATCGGCCGTCGGCTGCGTCAGCCCGGCCGGGTGTTGGATTTCGAGACCCTGCCGCTCGAGAGTCACACGCGATGGCCCACGGCCGCCTGGAATGTGGGCGAGGGTCGGTTCAAAGTGCTGGCGAGCGAATGGCCGGTGCGGCGCAAATACCAACCTCTGCAGCCGTTTTTGCGCTCGCCGACGGCGCCGTTGTCAGCGAAGGCGACCGCGGGGTTCCTGGGGCGGGCGGAAGTGGCGCCACTCAACTTCGCCGATGGTTTTTTGGATGCGATCCGGGCCCATTTGAAGCGCATGGGCGGACATCAGCGAGCAGCGGGCTGAAACCCGTACGGCCGTCGCGCGCGGGGCGGTCAGGCCGCCTCAAACACCGCGGTTAAAATGCTGACACGGCCTTCCATGATGCTGCGGGCAAGGTTGGCCGCGAGCTGCGGGAAATCGGGACCCATGATTGTGCCGAGATTGGGCGGCGGCGGTGGGCCCGCCGCACGCATCGTAGCAAACCACTCCTTCGCGGCCCCGGTATCATCCTGCGCAACGAGCGTGTGAAAGCCGGCGTTTTCGATGGCCTCGCGCGTGGCGCTGGCTGTCAGGAGAAAGCTGCTCTCGGGGGTTCTCGCCCAGGGCACGGGAAATTGCGGCTCACCACCACTCAACACGACATCGAATGTCCCGAATCGCCCGCGGGGCTTCAGCACTCGCCGCACCTCGCGATACAGCGCCGGCCGATCGGAAATGTTCATGGCCACATGCTGAAGTAACACGACGTCGAACGCGGCGGCTTCGAACGGAAGCGCCAATGCATTTGCGGCCTGAAAGGCAACCCGCTCACTCTGTCCGGTGCGGGACGTCAGATAGCGCGCCGCTTCGACAAAAGACTCACTCAGATCAACACCTGTGACGTGGCAACCATAGGTTGCTGCGAGGAAGCGCGCCGGTCCGCCCACACCCGCGCCGATGTCGAGGACCGCCATGTTGGCTTCCAGGCCAACCAACTTAGCGAGGTCGGCCGTGGCGGCCAGGCCTCGGGTGTGGAATTGGTCGAGCGCGGCGAGTTGTTGCGGGTTGAGGGGCTGGGTTTCGGGTCCCAGCGCGGCTTTGAGCCGCTGCGTGAGGCCGTCGACTGTGTAGTGTTCTTTTACGCTCGTCATCGTCTTTTCATGTGAAGAAGGTGCTACCGTACTCGGCGCAAACGCGCCAGGCCCTCAACAATGGAGCGCTCCGAAATCACCCCATAGCCGAACACGAGGCCCTGGATGTCAGGCTTGCCGACGCAATATCGGCCAACGGCACCGATACCAACCCCGATCTCCCGGGCACGCTCCACAACTTCTTCCGCATCGCCTTGCAGGAGAGCGGCCACGTGCAGACCGGCGAATGACGGAACTGGCTTCAGCCAATGGCCGAAATCGCGCTGCAGACCCTCGAGGAGACGACGCCGGCGTTGACTGTAAACCGAACGCATCTTGCGGATGTGCCGTGCGAGATGGCCCTCGGCAATGAACGCCGCGAGCGCATGTTGATTAATGAACGGACTGATCAGATCCGCATCCTGCTTGGCGGCAATCAGCGCCTCCAGGGCCCAGGGCGGCGCCACAATAAAACCCATCCGGACTTCGGGGAACATGGTCTTGGAAAACGTGCCCACATAGAACACCGACTCGTGCCGGTCGATGGTCTGCAACGCCTCCAGGGGACGCCCGTCGTAGCGGAATTCACAGTCATAATCGTCTTCGATCACCACCGCGCCGTTCTGCCGCGCAAATTCCAGGAGCGCCATTCTGCGCGGCATTGACATGGCCGGGCCAAGCGGAAACTGGTGGGACGGCGTTACGCAAACGATGCGTGCTTGAGCCGGCAGTTGCTCAACCAACATGCCGTCGTTGTCGACCGGCACGGGAGCGAGTTTTGCACCCACCGCCTCGAATACGGCGCGCATGGGCGGATAGCTCGGATTTTCGACCGCAACCAGCGTTTGTCGGCCGCCCGCGAGCACACGCGCCAGCAAATCGAACGCTTGTTGCGCGCCACTCGTGACCAACACGTCATCCGGCCGGCAGGCAACGGCCCGAGACACTGACACGTGTTTTGCGATCGCCTCGCGCAGAGCAGGCAATCCCTGGGGATCCCGGCTGACGTCGGGATTCGTGAGGCTGCGCATCGCCCGGTTCGACAAGCGGCGCCAGATGTCATACGGGAACGTTGATGTATCGGGAAGCCCGCATCTGAAGCGGTAGCGCATCGAGTCGGGAACGGGAATCGCACGACGTGCCTGCCGGTTGCGCCAGAAGCTATGCACGCGCGGATCGGCTCCTGCGCGTGGAGCCCCCGCGCGTGGGGTTCCGGCGGCTGATCCTGCCGTTACGGATTTACCCTCTGCGGAGTTGCCGCGTGCCGACTTCGCGCCCACGACCTTCGCCGCGCCGCGACGCGATAGGACCTCCGCTACGTAACAGCCGGAGCCTCGTCTTATGGAGACGTAGCCTTCGCTCAACAGCAGGTCGTAAGCGGCCACGGCCGTGTTTCGAGATACACCGTGAGTGGACGCGAGGGCTCGCGTCGACGGCAGCCGTAGTCCAGGCTGCAGTCGCCCGTCGACGATTGCCGCTCTCAATTGCTGATGAAGGGCCCGCAACACCTGGTGCGAGCCGCGCGTCGGGAGATGGATGGGAAGCTCGAAAAGTGGTTCCATAAAATCTGCCCGAAGTGGATCCTTTTTGGGACCAATTCTCGCGCAATCTTAGGCACATGAACACTCATATGAACAGGGCTTTGCGTGCGGCGGCGGTGAGCCTCGCGATGCTGACGACGACCCTCACCGCGAGCGCGGATCCCAAGGACCCCTTGATGACCCGGGACCTGGCCGGGCTGCCCGGCAAGGAAGCCGTTGTGTTGACCGTTGAAATGGCACCTGGACAGGCATCACAACCGCATCGGCACGATGCGAATGTGTTTGTGTATGTGTTGGAAGGGACGCTCACGATGCAGGTGAAAGGCGCTGCCCCTGTGACATTGCACCCGGGAGACACCTTTTACGAGAACCCGACGGACATTCACACGGTCTCGCAGAATGCGAGCAAGACTGAACCGGCCAAATTCCTGGTGTTCATTGTCAAGGACAAGGGAGCGCCGATTACGCGGGCCGCGGCGCCGGAGGGACACAAGTGATTCGTTGGTTTTTGATTTTTCTGACGCTCAGCGGGCCGGTGTTCGCGCAGGGCAGCGGCGAGCAGCGGGCAGAAGCGGCCGGGCAGAGTCTGATCGGCTCACCTGCCCCGCGCATGGTGCTGAAAACCATTGATGGGCAGACCATCGATCTGGGCAAGTTGTATGGGAAGAAGGCGGTTTATTTGAAGTTCTGGGCGACGTGGTGTGTGCCTTGCCGCGAACAGATGCCGCATTTTGAGAAGACTTTTGAAGCGCGCGGCCCGGACCTGGAGGTCATTGCCATCAACGCCGGGTTCAATGACTCGGTTGATGATGTACGGGAGTATCGCAAGCGACTCGGCATCAAGATGCCGATTGTGATTGACGATGGCACTCTCGGCACCGCGTTGAATCTACGCGTGACCCCACAGCATGTTGTTATCGGCCGGGATGGGCGGATTGAGTATGTAGGGCATCTGGCCAACGACCAGCTCGAGTCTGCTTTGGCGGCTGCACGCAAGGCGCCTGCCACAGAAAAAGCCGGAGTTGCCGGCACCGCTCCCGTCAAACTGTCAGTGCATGGAGTGGGAGAGGCAGCACCGGCATTTTCGGTCACGGCCCTGGACGGCACGCAGTTTACAAACAAGGGGCCGGTGATGCTGGTGTTTCTGTCGCCCTGGTGCGAGTCCTATCTCGAGAAGAGCCGGGCAGCGGTTTCTGCGCGCTGCCGGGATGTGCGCGAGCAGGTGGAGTCATTGGCGAAGCAACATCCGGATGTGCGGTGGCTGGGAGTTGCTTCGGGACTGTGGTCTTCGCAGGATGAGCTGAGCGCGTACGCAGCGAAATACAAGGTGACGATACCGCTCACCATGGATGCTTCCAGTGCCATGTTCAATTCATTCCATGTGCGTAGTGTCCCCACCATCATTGCCATCAATGGCAGTGGGCAGATTGCCAGCAGAATCGAGGGGAATGAGCCGGGGTTGACGGCGGAGCTGGCGCGAGTAGTGTCCGTGCGGTGAGCGGGTTGGGGCGCCCGGTGGCACAGTGCCGCCGGTTCCGCGGTACGGCGGTCTTCAGAACCCGAGCGTCATTTGCGCTCGGTTGGCGGCAGGCGGACGGAACAGGTCCGTGCGCAGATTAAAGCGCTCGTCTGCTTCGTCCAGGCCCAATCGACGCTTGGCCACCTGGAAGCGCTTCCGCAGCAACTCCGCAAACACGCCGGTTCCAACCATGCGCTTGCCGAACTCGGACTCATAGTCCTTGCCGCCGCGTGACTGGTTGATGATCGACATCACGTGCTGCGCCTTGTCCGGATAGTGCTCGGCCAGCCACTCGCGAAACAAATCCTTCACTTCGTGCGGCAACCGCAGCAGGGTGTACCCCGCGCGAGTAGCGCCCGCGTTCTTCGAAGCCTCCATGATGTGTTCCATCTCGTGATCCGTCAGCGAGGGAATGACGGGCGCCACCATCACTCCTACGGGCACGCCGGCCGCTGATAGTTGCTCCAGCACCTTGAGCCGCGCTTGAGGCGAAGCTGTGCGCGGCTCGAGCGCGCGTTTGACGTCGTTGTCCAGCGTGGTGATGCTGACCATCACCGACACCAGTCGATCCCGCGCCATGTCCTGTAGCAGGTCCAGGTCGCGGACGATCAGGGCGCTTTTAGTCACGATTGAGACGGGATGCCGGCACTCCGCCAGCACCGCAAGCACGCTGCGCGTCACCTCCATCGTCTTTTCGAGGGGCTGCCATCCATCGGTGTTGATGCCTAGCGCAATCGTCTTGCACACGTAATTGCGGGCGCTGAGATCAGCGCGCAGCAACTCTACGGCGTTGTCCTTGTAGAACAGCTTCGTTTCAAAGTCCAAGCCCGGGGACAGACCCAAATAGGCGTGCGTCGGGCGAGCGAAACAATACACGCAACCGTGACTGCACCCGCGATACGGATTTATTGACTGGTCGAAGCCAACGTCCGGGGAGTTGTTGGTGGTGATCACGCTTCGGGCGCGATCAGGGAGCACGGTCTGTGGCAGGGACGTTGTGCCCTCTTCTTCCTGGTACCAGCCATCGTCGGTTTTTTCCACCAGCGTGGATTCGAAGCGGACGGGCGGGTTGGAGAGAGCACCCCGGCCTTTGAGGTGCTGGGAGCCCAGAATGCGGCGGGTCATTCGGGGATGATACGGGGGTGGGTGGGGGGAGTAAATTCAGTGGGGAGGTGGGGTGGGTACTGTATGAGCTCGCCAGACAAACCGCGTGAGCGTCAGGCATGCGCCAATCGAGATCCGCCCCGCCTATCGCTTGCCAGCACGCTTAGCCTCACGGAAAGCCTCAAACCAAATGCGGCTAGAATTGCCGTCAACGTGTCCAATCGGGGATTTCCTTTCTCCGACAGAGTCCGATACAGCGTTTCGCGGCTGAGCCCGGTCTTTTCCGCCAATGCGCTCATTCCCCCAACAGCTTCGGCTACTGTGCGTAACGCGATTGGAACAGCACGAGGGTCGCCGTCAGCCAACATCGCTTCAATGTACGCTGCAACGTCTTTTTTGCTGCGCAAATGATCTGCCGCGCGAAATGGCACGCTAGCCGACGCGGCTTTTGTAGTCTTTCCAGTATGCACGCGCTTTCTCAATATCGTTTGCCTGCGTTCGCTTCGTACCTGCACACAGCAACAGAATCAGGCTGGCGCCACTGTGCGCGTAGTACACCCTGTAGCCAGCGCCGTAGCCGACTCGCAGCTCGAAAATGCCACCGCCCAAACTTTTCCAGTCACCAAACAGACCTTCAGTTAGTCGATCCAATCGGGCCACAATGCGAATGCGGGCCGCTCGGTCCCGCAAATTGTGCAGCCAAGCGGCGATCGGCATTCGACCGTCGATGGTCTGGTACTGGAGAACTTTTACGGTAGGCATTGTAGCTTAAAAGCTACGAGCACGAAAGAGGGAGTGAGTCACGGTTTTCGAAGCAACGCGGGCTTACAGCCAGCGAAGGTGTTCTGATTCCAGCCGCGAAACAACCGACGAGAGTCGAATTCGAGCAACTCGGACTTATGCTGGACTCGGAGCAGCGCCTTCGGTTACCAAGAACAGTACGTTGCTTTTGGCGTCAAGTTGGTGCTGTTCGCGAAGTCGTGCGCTGGAGGCCACATGCAGAAGACCGGCCAGGCCAGCGGCGCCGGACGGCGTTGTTTGTGGACCGCCTGATGCGCGCAAGGTTTCTACCGCCGATTTCAACTGCGGTTCATCGACGACGATTGAATGGGCGTTGTGGCGCTTCAGGATTTCAATGGCCGATGCTGACGCAAGGCCGCATGACAACATTTCAGCAGATGTTTTGAGGGTGCCGGGGATGCTGACCGGTCGGCCCGCGGCCAATGCGCGCGACACGCATGCTGCTGATTCGGGCTCGACGATCACGATTCGTCGTGGGCCCGACATGAAGTCGTGAAGGCCTTCCGCAACCGCCGCAGCCAGCCCTCCTACTCCGGCCTGAACGAAAACATGAGTTGGACGCGCCGGAAGTTGCCCACGGAGTTCCTGCGTAATCAACGCGTACCCCACCATCACGTCCTTGACGACGGTGTCGTTCGGGTCGGGACTTGTGTCAGGAATGAGCAGGCCTTCCCCCCTCGCTGCAGCGGCACCCGCAGCGTTGACGGCGTCGTCGTACGTTCCATTAACGCTGCGGACTTCTCCGCCGATCGCGCGGATTCGTTCGGCACGGATGGGACTTGCACAGGCAGGTAAGTAGATTCGCGCCTTTGCGCCTGCACGAGCGGCGGCAGCGGCGACTGCGAGGCCGTGATTGCCATCGCTTGCGCAGAGCAGATTCGGGAGGCTTTCGCCACCATCCGCAGTCAACCTGGCTAAAGCTCGCAACCCGGCTACCATTCCGCCGAGGGCTTTGAAATTGCCCAGCGGCCGCTCATTTTCGAGCTTCGCGCTGATATGAGCGACGCGCATCTGGCGCGCAAGGCCGGCAAATTTCGCGACGCTCGTCGGATGGTAGTCCTCCCAGAGGGCCGCTGGATCGAGGTTGGCATTCATGAAGATAGTCTGGACGTCGGCCGCGCGGCACGGCGGCGAAATACGGAGGGTTTGAGCTGGAAAGAGGCATACGCGCTTACAGTATCGCGCCAAATATGCAGAAATCTCGAGCGTTCAGGCTAAATTCGTATCACGATGGAGAAAGCAGGTAGCGGCCCGCGATCAAACCAGTGACGGCAGAAATGACCGACCCGATCAGGATGGCGGCCTTGGCGGTTGCCAGCGCAGCCTGACCGGCAAAAGCGAGCTGGCTGATGAAAATAGACATCGTGAATCCAATGCCGCCGAGACAACCGATGACAGCAACCTGCCTATAACCCACCCCCGTAGGCAATGTGCACCAATTGAGCCTGACGGCCAGCACCGTAGCCAACAGGATACCGACGGGCTTTCCCACTACGAGACCCACCGTAACTCCGCCTACAAGGGTCGGAGCAGAGAAGAGGTTCACTTCACCGAGGTTCACACCTGCATTTGCGAGCGCAAACAATGGCACGATGCCGAACGCCACCCACGGATGCAGATGGCGCTCGATGCGGCGCGCAGGAGAAACAGGAAGCAGAAGTCCAATGACAACGCCGGCAAGCGCGGGGTGCACAGAGGGCCCCGCGTCAGAGTAGAAAATGGCGATCACCAGAATCGCCACAACGTCGTCTACTATCGCGATCGCCACCAACAGAACACGCATGGCGGGCGGTACGCGGTTTCCCAGCAAGGCGAGAATACCAACAGCGAAGGCAATGTCTGTTGCGGTTGGAATGGCCCATCCGTTCGAATGCGGTGTGTTTGCGTTGAACGCTGTGTAGATGAGTGCTGGCAGCAGCACGCCGCCCAGCGCCGCAACGGCTGGCAACGTGGCCTGTTTGAAGCCCGCGAGCGCACCTTCGCGCAACTCGCGGCGGAGCTCGAGGCCTACGAGCAGGAAAAACAGCGTCATCAGGCCATCGTTGACCCAGAATCGCAGCGGCACCCAAATCGACTGATAGAGAGGTGCGGCCGGCGAGTTGGCCCAGATCAGCGCGACCGCGGCGGCGGCGAGCAACACAATACCGCTGCCGGCCTCGACGCGCAGAAATGCAATCAGACTCGCGAATGGAGAATCGGGTCGTTGAGTCACAGGCA
>JAUJYP020000381.1:0-15065 GCA_030674075.2 Linum usitatissimum | reverse complement strand
CTCGCGCAATACGGACGCAAATCGCTGGAAGATGCCTTGCAGCGGGGATTCACCACGGTGCGGGATGCGGCCGGAGCCGATATCGGTCTGAAGATGGCCATTGATCGCGGACTGATCGCTGGACCGCGCCTTTACTTCAGCGGACTCGCCATCAGTCAGACCGGTGGCCACGGTGATCCCCGTACAGCGGATCACGAACCGCATTGTTTGTGTTCCTACAGCAGCGCTTTGACCTGTTTGGCCGACGGACCCGATGCTGTCAGGTTGGCGGCGCGCGAACAACTACGGCGGGGTGCGACTCAGATCAAGATATTTGTATCGGGTGGGGTGATCTCGTCGACGGACCCGATCTGGATGCCACAACTGACCGTGGACGAAATACGCGCAGCGGTTGAAGAGGCGAATTCGAGGCGTAGCTATGTCATGGCTCATGCGCATACGGGTGAGGCGGCGCGCCGTTGCGTCGAAAACGGGGTCCGTTCGATTGAGCACGCCACTATTATTGATCGTCAAACGGCCGAGTTCCTCGCGCAGCGCGGTGTCTTCGTAGTACCCACGCTGACGATTCTGCAACTTCTGGCCCAGGAAGGGCGCTCGCTGGGACTCTCACCGGCGATGTTAGGGAAGGCGTCCGAGGTCAATCGCCATGCCCAGAATTCGCTGGCGTTGCTGCACGAGGCAGGGGCGAGAATCGGATTCGGTACAGATCTGCTGGGTTGTTTGATGGATCGGGAGTCTGACGAGCTTACACTCCGGCGCGAAGTCATGAGCGCCGCGGAAGTTCTGCGCTCGGCGACAATCGTCAATGCGGAGCTGCTCGGGGAGTCCGGCCGGTTGGGGGAGATAGTGCCGGGCGCACACGCTGACCTTTTGATTCTCGACGGCGACCCAATCGCCGATATTGCCGTTCTGAGCGATCCCGCGCGCCTGTTGCTTGTCATGAGCGCGGGCGTGATCAGGCGCAATTTGATGGTGTGACAACCGGCACCGATCCCGCAGGCGTTCAAGTAGTCATTCCAGGCCGCTCCAGCACCACAATCTCCGTGCCGTCGAGCGCATAACGCGCGTAGCGGAAGTCGCGGATTGCGGTGACCTGATCGCCGGCCCATTCGAGGACTAGAAAGTACAGGGGCGGGCCGCCCGGATCATCGGGGTCGAAGGCCAACAGGGCAGGTCTTCGGTCCACAAAACCAACTCCCAGCACCCAACCACCCAGCCGGCTGTAGTTTCCAAAGTAATTCGATACGGGTGCCTTGCCCTCCGCCTGCACGCGGTTCACCAGGTTGAGTTTGACCTCATTCGCCAACATGTCCCGCACGCCATCGAAGTCTCGCGCATTGAAACGCGCGGCGTAGGCGGTCAGGAGATCGCGTTCATGAGCATCAAAATGAGGATATGGTGTGTCGTCAGGCTCGCGTGCGAGCTCCTGCAGTCGAAGGCGGCCGCGTTGAAGCGCCGATTTCACGGCAGGGATGCTGCTGCCCGTAAATCGCGCGATTTCATCCAGGGAGTATCCCAGTACGTCCTTGAAGATCACGGTGCTGCGCTGAAGAGCCGGTAGCTGCATGAATGTTCTGAGACTCACGAGCGCAGAATCGAAGGCGACAGTCTGCGACGCGGGATCGATAATCATATCCAGCTCCTCTTCCGCCTGGTGAGCCGCCTGGCGGGCCCGGCGGCGCAGAAAGTCGATCGCGGTGTTGTGAGTTACTCGAATCAGCCAACGTTCGAGCTCGGAGAAGTTGTCAATGTCGGGCGGAGATTCGAGCGCCTTGATCACGGTCTCCTGCGCCACATCGTCGCCGTCCACGGCGGAGCCGGTCATGCGCGCGGCGTAGCGATGCAAACGCGGACGCAGCTCGGCGAGCGTCCGCGAAAGCAGCGAACGCCGGGTATCAACAGGATCGCGGGCATCGGCCATAGACCGGACAGTATATTAAGTGATGCCGGGGTGCATCCCGGCCGGGGAATCGCCTCTACTCCAAAACGTCCGCGGCACCTCAAAGGAATCGGTCGCGCTGCATTAATTTTGGCGGTGACCGATTCCTTTTGCCTCGTCCCGTCGTTCCTCAATCACACCCCCAATCCATAAATGGATCAACCATGCGCGCTTATCGCATTGTCTCAGGTGCCACGGTCGCGGGCCTCGAGCTCGGGGAGCTCACGCCTTCGATCCCTGGAGATTCAGACATCGCCGTTCGTGTACGCGCAGTGTCGCTGAATCAACGCGATCTCATCGTGGCCAACGGGCAGCATGGCCCCCACTCGGGAAAGCCGCTGATTCCGTGCTCCGATGCAGCCGGTGAGGTGGTTGCTGTCGGGCGCAAGGTGACTCGTTTCAAACCGGGCGATCGCGTTATCAACTGCTTCTTCCCAAGGTGGCTGGACGGAGAGCTGTCCGCGGACAAGGTGAGTCACATGCTGGGATTCCCTGGCGACGGCGTGCTCGCTGACGAGGTCGTTGGCCACGAGAGCGGGTGGGTGCGGGCCCCTGAGCATCAGAATGATGCTGAGGCGTGTACTCTGACCTGTGCAGGTGTTACCGCTTGGAACGCGTTGTTTGTCCAGGTGCGTTCGAAGCCGGGCGACACGGTGCTGCTGTTGGGAACGGGAGGCGTTTCGATAGCGGCGCTTCAGCTCGCGAAGGCTGCCGGGATGCGGGCAATCATCACCTCATCGAGCCCTCAGAAGCTTGCCCGAGCCCGCAAGCTCGGTGCCGCTTACGGTGTTGACTACCTTGCGCATCCCGACTGGGAGACGGAAGTGTTGAGTATAACCGAAGGACGCGGCGTTGATGTCACAATTGATGTTACCGGTGGCACGAGCCTTTCGAAGTCGCTGATGGCGACCCGACCTGGCGGTAGCGTCGCAGTCACCGGCGCGTTGACGGGTACCGCCACGAAGGTGGATGTTCTCTCACTTCTGGTCCATCAGAAGCGTCTCGTTGGCGTGAGAGGAGGGAGCCGCGAGATGTTGGAAAAGCTGTGCAGCTTCACTGAAGCCACGGGTCTGCACCCCATCGTAGACAAGCTCTTTCCTTTCGCCGCTGCCGCGGACGCGTTCGAATACATCGCCTCCGGCGCTCATTTTGGCAAGGTGGTTGTACAACTTTCGGACTGAGGGAAACCATGAAGACACTGGAAGGACAAAGCGTACCGGTCACCGGGGGCAGCCGCGGGCTCGGTCTCGGTGTGGTCGAGGCGCTTCTGGCACGCGCCGCGGGGCATCGAAGCATTGGACACGCACAGCTGTGCCACTCTCACACCACGTACTCCTCAATGATCGGCCGGTTGGCCACCCAGCGGCCCACGGAGAAATCACTCAAGTCCAAGCTCGTATAGCGGCCGTGCACAATGAGCTCGCTGATGCCCCGTCCGACCGCCGGCGATTGTTGCATTCCGTGTCCACTGAAGCCGTTGCAGAACAGCAGATTGTCGACTTCGGGGTGTGGGCCGAGCAGTGCATTACGATCGAAAGTGTTGTATTCGTAGTGCCCGACCCAGGCGCGCACCATTTTGACGCTCTCAAAGGCCGGCACCCAGCGCGCCAGGCGCGGCCAGAGCTCCTCATCGAACCAGGAGTAGTCCACCTCGAAGTCGTGGCTGTTAACATCCAACTCGGCGGGGGCTTCATCCCGCAGATAAATTGAGGTCCGTCCACCCGAACGTAGAATCCGTCGGGATCGATGATGAGCGGCAGATCGGGAATGGATGTCGGGCAGGTGAAGACAAAGACCGATCGTGGTCGTGGATGTACGGGTATCTCGATGCCGGCCATACTGCCCACCGCGCGCCCACGCTCCTGCGCAGTTAACCACAACGCCACACGAAATCTTCCCATTCTTGGTATGTACCTCGGTGACACGCCGATTGACGCGGGTCATGCCTGTCACTTCGTCATGCAGGTAGTTGACGCCGAGGCTGCGCGCCTTCCGCTTGAAGCCCTGCAGAAGCGAGTAGGGGTCAAAGCCCCCCTCATTGCGCAGTCCCAATGTCGCGCAAGTCACACCCTCCACATTCATCCAGGGGAATCGTGCGCCCAATTCAGGACCGGACAGTGCTACCACATCCTCCACGCCACACCGGCGCTGTAGCTCGTGATTCTTCAGGAGAACCTCGCGCTCGGAGTCCGTGGTTGCCAGGAACAGATAACCAAACTCCCGAAACGCGATGTCGGGCGAGTCTCCGTCCACGCTGAGGTAGTCAGGCAGATTCTTGATGAATTGGATGCCAAATCGGGAGATGGCGACATTGATGGCGGTTGAAAACTGCATGCGGATGCAGCTGTTGGAGCGCGCGGTGGTGCTGTATTGATAGGTTGGATCTTTCTCAATGACGGCCACTCGGCCGGAAAAGTCCGGATTGGCCGCCAGCCAGTACGCGATCGAGCTGCCCATGATGCCGCCGCCAACGATCACGACGTCGAATTCGCCAGTCATACCCACCGCTCCAAACGCTGACGGCGCCTCGATGCGGCGCCGCCGACATCTGAGCTGATGCCGAGGTTGGCTGACAAGCGACCGTTCTTGAAGTGATGCATTAGGGTTGCTTATGGCAATGCCTGAATGCGTTCAATGCTGGACAGCGGTGCGCTTCGCCGTCAGGATGAGAAAGCGTTCATCCATCGCAATGAGAACCGGCAGTGCCTGATCCGATTGCATCCCTTGCGTCTTCGCCTGCTTTCATCATCGAGCTGTGTGATGTCGAGAAATGTTTCGGGTCGGTGCAGGTTTTGCGAGGCGTCAACCTTTGCGTGCGCGCATGAAAAGGTCGTGATTATCGGACCGTCAGGCTCCGGTAAATCCACCCTGATCCGCTGCATCAACGGCCTGGAGGAATGTGATGCGGGCCGCATTCTCGTGCTGGGCCGCGAGCTGACTCATGCCGCCCGGGAGCTCGACGCGGTGCGGCGTGAGGTTGGCATGGTGTTCCAGCAATTCAATCTGTTCCCACACCTCACCGTGATCGAGAATTTGACGCTGGCGCCCATGGTGGTTCGCGGCCTCGAGCGTGACGCCGCGATCGAGCGCGGAATGCAGAATCTGCGCAAGGTCAGGATGCAGGACCATGCGGCAAAGTACCCTGCACAGCTCTCTGGGGGACAACAGCAGCGAGTGGCCATAGCTCGCTCCCTCTGCATGGAGCCCAGGGTGATGCTGTTCGATGAGCCCACCTCGGCGCTCGATCCTGAGATGGTGAAGGAGGTGTTGGATGTGATGGTCCAGCTCGCAGATGACGGTATGACCATGATCTGCGTCAGCCACGAGATGGGATTTGCCCGGACCATCGCGGACACCATTGTCTTCATGGACAATGGCGAGATTGTTGAGCGCGCCAGCCCGCGGGAGTTCTTCTCCGCCCCTCGATCCGAGCGTTCTCGCTCGTTTCTAGGCAAGGTCCTGCAACACACCGGCTGAGTTGGTCAACCCGCGCGTGCGGCCGGACCGACCGGGGTTCGGCTCACCAGCACTCCGGGTGTTCCTTGCAACTCCGCAAGCAACCAGCTTCTGAAGGTAGCCGTAATACCGGGCTTGCGCGGCTTCTGCGGCCAGACCAGGTAGTAGGAGTATTGCGCTCGGAAGTTGAGCTCGGACAGGCGGATCAAATGGCCATTCTTCAGCTCGTCGGCGACCAGCGCGCTGCGTGCGAGAGCGACCCCGTCGCCGTCCAGGACCGCCGTAATCATGTCACTGAGATTGTCGAATCTCGGGCCCTTGCGCAGGTGGGCATTCGTCAGGCCGGCGGCACTGAGCCATGCCGGCCAGTAGTCGTGTTTCGGGTCTGCGTCCCGCAACAAGGGCAGGTTCAACAGCTCATCCAGGCTGCACGACTGCCGGCCGTCCAGCAGCCGCGGATGGCAGACCGGAAAGATGTACTCGCGAAAGATCTCCTCGCTCAAATGGCCTTTCCAATGGCCGTCGCCGTACAGTATCGCGATATCGACATGGTGTTGCTCCATGTCCCGGGGCTCGAAGACGGCATACAACGAGACGTCGACGTCCGGGCAGGTCGCGCAGAATTTGGTGATTCGCCGCGCGAGCCACTGGGACCCGAAGGAGGTCAGGGCGCCGACTGAGAAGCTTTTCCTGGGGCGTCTGCCCTCTGATTTGCCTGACGGCCTTGTTGAGGTCATCCAACGCGCCCTGGGCGGCGCGCGCCAGGATCTCACCGGCTTCCGTGAGCTCAATGCGCCTCGTCAGCCTGACAAACAGTGGGACCCCGATAGCCTGTTCCAGTGAGCGCATCGCCTGACTCATGGCGGACTGACTGACGTGCAACTCCTTCGCGGCCGCACTGAAGCTCAGTAGCCGGGCCACTGCGGCAAATGACGGCAGGGTTTTGAGAGGCAAATCGCGTGACGACACGGTCGATCCTCAATCTGCTTCCGTTCATGCGGTGACTTAAGTGTTTCTTATGTGTCGCATCATGAATGACCGTTTGTCAAGGCTGGCGGGTGCGCTCAAGGTATCCACGCCCCGAAACTCGCTACCGACCAATGAATTTCAAGCTCTGGCCGATCACAGCCGACATCAACGACCTGCGGCACCTCAGGGTGGGTGGCTGTGATGTGGTTGAACTGGCGGCGAGCCACGGCACGCCCCTGTATGTGATTGATGAGCTGACCGTGCGCCAGAGCTGTGATCGATATCGAACCGCCTTGACGCAGTACTACCCGGCGCGCCACTCGGTTCACTATGCCTGCAAGGCCCTGTTGAACACGGCAGTTGCACAGCTCATTGATGAAGCCGGGTTCGGATTCGATGTCGTCTCCAGCGGTGAGCTGCATATTGCCTGCAACGCAGGAGTTTCCCCCGACCGGATCCATTTCCAGGGAAATGCCAAGACCCTTTCCGAGCTGGCCTACGCTGTTGACTCGGGCGTCGCCCGTGTGGTCGTCGACAATCACGATGAGCTTCTGCGCCTGCGAACCATCGCGCGCCGCAAACCGGCGGGTTGAAATCTCGCTTCGCGTCGTTCCGGATGTTGTGGCGGGAACCCACGCCCACATTCAAACAGGTCACGCGCACCTCAAGTTCGGCTTTTCGCTGGAGTGCGTCGACGCCGTCGTTGAAAGCCTGCAGGACGCTGACTACCTGCACCTGAGCGGTCTGCATTTCCATCTCGGCTCGCAGATCTTCGACCTCGAGCCCTACGAGCGGGCCCTCGACGTGCTGTTGTATCTCGCGAGCCGGCTGCGGCGGCAATTCGGAATCGATATTACTGAATTGAGCCCGGGAGGCGGACTTGCGACGGGTATGTCGACTCTGAGCCGTCCGCGGCCATTGAGAGTTCGTGCAGACCGTGGCCGGCTGCGTCGTTCGAGGCTGTCGGAGCGCGGCCTGCCGCTTCCGCACCTGGTGTTGGAACCAGGCCGGTCGATTGTCGCGCAGGCCGGGGTGGCTCTCATGAATCGTGGGAAGCAAACCGCTGCCGCGCGGAGCAGGTGCGCGCCGTTATCTGCATGTCGATGGTGGAATGGCCGACAACATCCGGCCGGCGCTGTATGGCGCACAGTATGTCGCTCAACTGGCCAATCGGATGGCAGAGCCTGGCGATGATGTTGTGCATCTGTCGGGTCGCTATTGCGAATCCAGTGACATCCTGATTCGCGGGCTCGAGCTTGCCGCGAGCGCCGCCACAGGTGACATCGTCGCGGTTCCCATGTCCGGCGCCTACACGTTGAGCATGTCCAGCAACTATAACGGCGCGCAGCGACCTGCGGTAGTGTTGGTTGCGAATGGCAGTGCAAGACTGATTCAGCGGCGGGAGAGTCTTGCGGATCTCGTCAGTCGCGATCTCGTGTTGCGAAGCTCAACTGCGGCAGGCATGACATGAGTGTTCCGCGCTATCGCACTCAGCCCTTCATCAATGGGCGCGCTGTCCCGGCTTCCAGTGGCCGCGCCTTGACGCTTCGAAATCCGGCCACGGGCCGGGTTCTGGCCGAAGTCGAAACCTGCAACGCCGCCGATGTCGATCGGGCCGTGGCGGCCGCCCGGGCGGCTTTTGAAGACGGTCGTTGGTGGCATCAGGCGCCTAAAGAGCGCAAGCGGGTTCTGCAGCGGTTCGCCGATCTGATTGAAGCCCACCTCGAAGAGCTTGCTTGGTTGGAGACGGTGAACGTCGGCAAAACCGATCTCCGATACGCGCGGCCTGGATATCCCCAAGTCCGCCAACATGATCCGGTATGCCGAAGCCATCGACAAACAGTACGGCGAGGTGGCCCCTACACACAGACGATCCTGGCCCTGATTACGCGCGAGCCGTTGGGTGTCGTCGGCGCGGTTATTCCCTGGAATTTCCCGCTCTACCTGGCGGCTTACAAGCTGGACCGGCTCTCGCTACCGGCAACTCGCTGGTACTCAAGCCCGCGGATCAGTCGCCGCTCACCGCGCTTCGCGTCGCCGAGCTTGCCATGGAGGCCGGAATTCCCGAGGGCGTGCTCAACGTGGTTCCTGGGACCGGAGCCGAAACCGGGCTGGCATTGGGACGCCACATGGATGTGGATTGCATTGCGTTTACCGGGTCACCGCACGTGGCGCGACAATTTCTGCGCTACGCGGCGGACTCAAATCTGAAACACGTTCAGATCGAAGCGGGTGGCAAATCACCTCACATTGTGTTGGCAGACGCACCGGACCTGGATGAGGTGGCCCACCAGGCCGCCTGGGGTATCTTCTTCAACCAGGGACAGGTCTGCAGCGCCGGTAGCCGGCTGATTGTGGCAAGGCCGGTATTGGAGCCGCTGCTCGAAAAAATCGTGGCGGTCGCCAACGAGATCCGGATGGGCGATCCCCTGACCCTGAAACTCAACTCGGAGCCCTCGTCGACGGCGCGCATTGCGCCCGCGTATCCCGCTACGTGCAGCTCGGGTTGGAGGAGGGCGCCCGCTGGTTCAGGGCGGTCACCGCGCTTTGGAAAAGACAGGCGGCTGGTTCTTTGAGCCCGACTATCTTCGCCAACGTCAACAACAGCATGAAGATTGCGCAGGAGGAAATCTTTGGTCCTGTGCCTTGCGTGATTCCCTGTGCGGATGCGCGCGAGGCCGTGAGAATTGCCAACGACTCCGCGTTCGGCCTCGGCGCCGCCGTCTGGAGCCGCGACATCAATACGGCCCTGTCCGTTGCACGGTCGCTGCGCGCAGGTCAGGTGTGGGTCAACAACTACGACGCCAGCGATCTGACGGTCCCGTGGGGAGGATTCAGGCAGTCGGGCAACGGCCGTGACAAATCCCTGGAGGCGTTCGCCGAATATACGGCGACCAAAGCCACCTCGATCGAGATTGCCTCATGAGCAAATTCCTGCTGCTGGTGTTTTGTACTGTCATGGCGGTCGGGCGGCCCGTACAGTCGCGCGAGCTCGCTGACATTCGGCGCTCGGGCGAGATTCGGCTCGCGACCGAAGGGACCACTCCGCCGTTCAACTTTTTTGAAAACGGTCGGTTGATTGGCTTTGATATCGACATTGGCAACGCGATCGCCGCCCGGCTCGGGGTGCGGGCTGTGTGGACCCGCTGCTCCGTTCGACACTGTCCTGATCGGTTTGCAGCAGGACAGATATGACCTTGCCGTCATGGGCCAAGCCATCACCCCCGCGCGCCAGTCAGCCGTCGGCTTCAGTGATCCTTATGTCTGCAGCGGCGGGGTCATCGTCGCCTTGCCCGGTGGAGCGCGTCATGTTGCCGATCTTGCCGGCAAGATCATCGGCGTCCAGGTGGGGACTACCTATCTCACGGCAGCCTCAGCGATTCCAAAAGTTGGCCGTGTCATTACCTTTCAGAAGGACACTGACGCTCTACAGAACCTGCTCGGGCAGCGCACGGACGTCTGGGTATCCGATCGACTGACCGCCAGCTACCTGGCGACGTCCAATCCTGCGCTTCACTTGCAGGTGGGTGATCCCCTCTTTACCGAGCGAGACGGGATTTCCCTGGCAAAGGTAACGAGTCATTGCGTACAGCCGTGAATCAGGCGCTCAAAGCCATCATGGCCGATGGTACCTACGGCCGCATTGCGACCCAACGCTTTGGCAAGGATGTGCGCTGTGATTGAACAGCGCCGCGCGCCGTGTAACGAGCGTTCACGGATACGACACAGAGCACGGCGTTGGTCCTTCGGACGATTGCAAGCCAACGGGCAGGTGCGGCAGGAGCGGTCAACATCGGCGCAGAGACACCGCGACCGAGCCATCATGGCTGTCTCGGCGCTCGGTCTGATTGTCGCGGTGTGGATTCTTCCGGCCATCCTTCGCTGGGCACCTGAACCCATCGCAGGCGCCGCGGCCGAATTTGGCGCAGGGGCGCGGACTACTCTGGCACTGACTGCCGTGTCCGCAGTCCTGGGGCTGCTGCTGGGCGTCGTTATAGGCCTGATGCGCGTTTCCCCATCACCCCTCCTGCGTCAATTGAGCGGGTTTTATGTCTGGGTCATTCGCGGCACCCCGTTGGTTGTGCAACTTCTTTTTGTCTACTTCGTGATTCCGACAGTTGTGCCGGTTCTGCGGGTCTCGGACTTCGCATCCGCCGTGGTCGCACTGGGCTTGAACGTTGCGGCCTACAACGCGGAGATCCTGCGGGCGTGCTTGCAGGCGATTCCGAAGGGTCAATTCGATGCCGCCCGCTCGCTTGGGCTGCGGCGATCGCAAATGATGCGGCGGGTCATCCTGCCGCAGGCATTTCGTGTCGCAGTGCCCCCGCTGGTCAACAACATCATCGGCCTGTTGAAAGATTCCAGTCTGGCCTACGTGATTGGCGTGGTCGAGCTGTCGCTCGTGGGGAATCGCCTGCAGGCCGCGACTTTCCGGCCGGTACCGGTGTTTGTCACTACGGCGGCCGTCTACCTGTTCATGACTACTTTCCTGAGTTCCTTCAGCGCCGCCCTGGAGCGCCGCCTTGCGCGTGAAAGCTAGCTCGTCTTCCGGCACATTCGGAGCAACCTGGTGAGCAACCGATTTCGACCCGCCACCTGCGGGAGTCTACTGTTGGCATTTGGCATCGCATCGACGCAGGGACAGGAGTCGAATCAGGCCGCGGACACCATCGCGCCCGCGCTGCAGGAAGTTGTCGTGACCGCGCAGAAGCGCGTGGAGGACGTGCGTGAGGTACCGGTCAGTATCTCGGTTCTAGGCGCCGACGTGCTGCGTCGTACCCAGATAGCCGATTACGGCGACCTGTCGCAGAGTGTTCCAGGTCTGTCGTTTTCGAGCCAAGGCGGACCGGGGCGCTCGCTCGAGCTGCGTGGAATCAGCTCGGCCGCCGGGTCAGCGACTGTCGGCATCTACCTCGACGAAGTGCCAGTCACCATCCGCAATCTGCTCACCATCGGCAACACCGAGCCTCACTTCTTCGATGTGAACCGGATCGAAGTGCTGCGCGGTCCGCAGGGGACGCTCTATGGAAGTAGCTCCGAGGGCGGAACGATCCGTTTCATCAGTAATCGCCCCGACTCGCGCAACTGGTCTGGTGAAAGCAATACGGACCTCTCCTGGACACAGCACGGCGGCGTCAATTTTCTCGGCAGCGGCGTGCTGAATGTGCCGTTGATTGAAGGTAGCACGGGACTCAGAGTGGGTGTGCTGCATGAGAGCACCAGCGGTTTCATTGATCAGGTTTCGCCCATCACCGGCGGAGTGCTCAACTCTGGAATCAACTCAGACCGCACGGACGTTGTTCGTGTGACGCTGGAATCGAAGCCGTCGCCCGACCTGACTATCACGCCTGCGTTGTTCTTCCAGAGGGTCCAGGCTGACGATACCGATGCCTACTACCTGAATCCCTATACGAATCCGGCAACGGGTACGTTGCTGCCTCTCGGCCGTCTGCAGACCGCGAAGCTCGTTCGCGAGCCATCGACCGACACGCTGGCGGTGCCGAGTGTTACGGTTAATTACGACGCGGGGTTTGCTGATGTTACCTCGGTAACGAGTTATTTCTACCGTGGATTCAACCGGGTGCAGGACGGCACCGTGGGCGACAGCGTCTACTTTGGAGGCGTCCTTTCCGCCGCAGGGTACAATGGGAACAGTGTCTCAGCGCTCCCGGGGTATATTTTTCTGAATACTCAGAATCGCGCCTACACACAGGAGCTGCGCCTGGCGTCTAAAGAGCATGACGGCGCCAGCTTCCCATTGACCTGGCTCGCAGGTCTGTATTATTCGAATCAGAAGACCAGCGTCTCTGACAATGAACCGATTCCGGGGGATTACTGCGACGGTTACCCAGCTCACGGGGTTACCGCCGTCCGATCCGAGGATCTTCGGGCTCCCGTTTCCTGAGGACAGCTCCTACTTCAGTCTGCGCCATTACGAGCAAAGGGAGCTCTCGGTCTTTGGTGATGCCAGCTATCCGATCTCTCCGGGGCTGAAACTGTCGGCGGGTGTGCGCTATCAGATTGCCCGCCTGTCCCTCGATCGAGTCGGAGACTATTTCTTCAATGGCGGTTACTCGTACGATGCATCCTCCAGTCGCGACCATGCCATTACACCTCGTGCGTCAATCACCTTCGATGTGTCGTCTGAGTCAACCGTTTACGGCACAGTCTCCAAGGGGTATCGACTCGGAGGATCCAACTGCCCGGTGCCGGCCAGTGTTTGTGCGGCCGATCTGGCAGCACTCAATCTGACCGCGGCACCGGGAAGCTACAACTCCGATCATCTCTGGAACTACGAGCTGGGCTCCAAGTCCCGCCTCCTGAATGACCGCCTGTCAGTAAACGCAGCGGTTTACTACATCAAATGGTCGCAGATTCAGCAGGATGTGTATCTGAACACCTGCGGCTACGATTTCTTTCAGAACGTGGGCTCGGCGACCAGCTATGGCGGCGAGCTGGAAATGAAGGGCTATGTGACTCAACATCTCTCGCTCACGGTCGCGGGCGCCTATACTCATGCCACGTTTTCGCAGGCCGTGCCGTCGCTCGGCGTGAGGATGGCGACCCGGTTGAAGGCTCTCCGATTTGGAATGCGAGCTTGACCGCGGAGTATGCGGCGCCCATTACCAGTGAGGTGAATGGCTTTGTGTTGGCGAACTACCGGGGGACGGGAAGCAGTCACGGCGCGCTCGACCCGACCAACCCAGACTATCTGCGCCCCTCGTATCGTACATTGAACGCCAACGTCGGGTTTCAGATCAGGCAGTGGGAGTTTTCCTTCGAGGCCAAGAATCTGTTGAATCAACAAACGACCATCCAGCGTCCCAACATCCAATCCGTGGTCGAAGGAATCACCTTGCGGCCGCGGACGCTGGGCCTGGCTGTATCGACCAAATTTTGATGCAAGGAGACATCGTATGATCGCGCGCATGTGGCACGGAGCAGTTCCCTTGCCAAGGGCAGCGAGTATCTGAAGCGGATGCGTGAAGTCGCCTTGCCCGACTACAAGTCCACGCCCGGGAACCGGGGTGCCTACTGTCTCTACCGAGAGGAAGAGGGTGTGGCGCATTTTGAGATGCTGACTTACTGGGACGATATCGAGGCCATCAAGCGGTTTGCCGGCCCTGATCCCGAGGTGGCCAAGTACTACGACTTCGACCGGGCATTCCTGATCGAGCTGACACCCAAGGTCCGGCATTTCACGGTTTACGAGTAGTTACAAGTCCGCGGTCAGATAGGCAAACACTGTGCGCGGACCCGCCCATTCGAAGAAGCCGGGTGTGTACGCATTGGTCCAGCGGTAGGAATTCGGGAGGTTCTGGACCTGTACCCTGAGACTGCTCGCCTTGCCGAGGATCTCGAACCTCAGGCGCCCGCCGAGGTTCACTTCGGTGACGGCCGGCGTATAGATGTCGTTGCTGACGCTTTCCGGTGTGGCGCCGAAGTGCGTGGCCGATAGGTCCAACGACAGGGCTGGCCAGAAGGGCAGGGTGTAGTTGGCATTCGCGACGTACTGCAGGCGCGTCTGTCCCACGGCAGTCGGTCCGACACCCAGGGCGGCTAGATTGGCCCCGAGGATGCGCACCCTCCCGGAGAGCAAGCCGGCGTTGATATCCAGGTGTGGAAGGAGCTGTCCGGCGATGGAAACTTCGATGCCACGCGCCTGCTGCACACCGAGCCTGCGGTCGAGGCTGCTCGTGTCCAGGTTGAAATAGGGCTTCTCCAGCTCGAACACACCGGCAATGAGCTTGAGGCGTTGAGTCAGAAGAAAGCGTAAGCCCGAATCCAACTGCCAGGTCCTCGAGGCGGGCAGTACGGCCCCGTTATTGCGCGCGATGTCGGGCGCCACGCCGGAGTCCTCGACCCCCTGGGTGTAGCCTGCGAACAGCGACAGATTCTTCGTCAGGACGACGGCTGAGTTGCCATAGGCACGCAGCGGATGGTCTGTGACTTTCGTTTGCGCTACGCCGGGAATGGTCACTGCCTTGCGGTAGTTCTCTTCCTGGATCCCCATTTGCAGCTCAGCCCTGCCATTCCAGTCGACGCGATAGGCACCTCCGAGGGTCCATTGCTCTGTTTTATCGAGCGTGCGTTCTGCATACCTGAAGTTGGGCTCAGGCACCTGGACGTTGACGCCGATGGTGCTCTCTCCCACATCCACGACATCACTGCCGCCGTAGCGAGCGCGGCTATCACGGCCGCGTGCCACCATGATGAATTCGTGACGCCACTCGCCGGTGCTGAAGCGGGAAGTCAGGCGCAGCTCTCCGGATGTTGAGGCCAGGCTCTGGTTTGGATAGCCGATGACAATATGCTCCGAGCTTTTGTCCGGCTGAATGGCTGTGTAGAGATCGGCGAAGGTCTGTGGGTTGTGGGCGGTCGAGTGAAAGAGGCCTGCGGCGACCGACCAGGTCTCATTCAGCTTCCAGGTGGCGAGCGCTCCTGAATTCTCGGTGAGCTTGCGTGCCTCGGCCCAATCCTGGCCGAGATAGTTTCGCGTGATGCTCGGTGGCTCGTACGCGCCGGCGGTGGTAGAGCGGAAATGCTGGCTGCCGCGCGTTTGCTGCCAGTCGAGCAGCACGCGCACGGTGATCGCATCAGTGGGCGACCACTTCGGAGTCAGGCCCACGCTCGTCACTGTGGATGTATATCCGGGGTAGGCTCCGTACGGAGTCTGCGCACTCACTTGATAGCTCACGCC